>JARQZK010005079.1:375000-547500 GCA_030704885.1 Cynegetis impunctata
ATGGTGTTGGTATTCCAAACTTTGCAAACCCCTGTCTCCCTGCGTTCGAGAAAGGTATATTCTCTGTGTTGAGCAATTGGGATGCAGGCTCCGATTCATGTTCATTACTTTTCTTGTGGATCTGTCGAGATCGAGAATTTCATTTACCGTCCAGTTAACCACCCCGAAAGAGTAAGTGACTATCGTGACTGCCAAGCTGTTTGTAGCAGAAACCTGGTTTTCACCGGACAGCTGTGATTTCCATATATCTCTGAGCTTCTTCTTGTATCTGGCTGTTAAGGCATCCTTGATTTTGGTTGTCTCTAGAGCACCCCTCTGTTACATTCCAAGAAATTTGTAAGTTTCTTGATTTTCAAGGTGACGAATGATATTTCTCCCTTCTAATTCGATATGTTCTCCTGCTTCTTCAGTTCTCCCTTTGCTCAAATGAGAGACAGCACATTTCCAACCCGTATGACATTCCTGTTGCTGCAGTGTATTCAGCAGTGATATTCAGCAATTGTTGCAGAGATGCCTCGGAAGCATCGTTAAGCTTTAAATCGTCCATGTACAGAAGATGTGATATAAGATGTTCTCTTCTGCCTGGTGGCCCGGCCTTGTACCCTATTCTGTTAGCCCTCAACCTAACAGTTAATGGTAGAAGTATTATGCAGAACAATAATGGGCTTAGCGAATCTCCCTGAAAAACTCCTTGCCTATTTGTTACCCATCAATTATAGTTAGACCTTCTGATCGAATGGCAAACTCAGTTTTCCATAGCGCCATAATATTTTTCATCACATCGACGATATTAGGGTGGATTAGGGAGCATTTCTAGCAGTCGTGTTATCAAGCTGCGCGACAATGTATCATAAGCTTTTGCGTAGTCTAACCATCATGTATGTAGGTTGCGCTTGTAATGTCTCGCATCTTGACATATGCTCTTGTCTATCAGTAAGTCTCACAGCAATATAAACATGACACAACGATGGCATGGTTTAATAATTATCCGTTGATTTCGAATTATATTTAATTTAAAAAACATATTAATAACACATATTTACAAACTAGATGAAAACAAGTTTCTATTTAATTACGATACCTTAATCAATTTTTTTGTATTCCACTTCCACCACGTTTTTGTTAGTCCTTGTTCAGTTTTACTCAAGATATAATTAAATGTATTTAACGTCATTCTCATGTACTGAAGTAACCGTCCCTCATGTTCTTCCAAACTTAAAAATAGGCCGATGAGAATCCTCGCTCTTGGTTTAGCGGACGTATCGCTTGCCTTGATCTTTGAACGTTTAAAACATCGTTTTCCATCAGCACAAACTATTTATCGGAGGTTGAACTGCATATCTTGCTTTCACAAAATCTGCTTTTCTACTGGCAGGTAACGAGTCTTCTATATGTACGCATCAAGCGAGAAATCCGGTACCGGTTTTCAGAGCCGCTAGCCGGTAACCAGTAACCTGTTTTCTTGGGTTGGCAAATTGAACGAAGCTTTTTCCAAATTCGTTCGACACTTAAATAGAAACTATTACACTGATAAATGAGAGTTATTGATTTGCAGTGCAGTGGTATTTTCAGACACAAATATCAAAACTCATCTTTACTCGTGTCTTCTATTCCCACAATTTGATAAATTGCATAAATTTTCCCGTAGATTCTTTCCTATCATTGGCACTACTTACCTGCCGATGATCATCTTCTCCAATACACCAGTAAATTTGTTCCACAAGTACCATAAAGCGGTGTTACTTTGCTCATAATTTCCAGTTTTTTTGTTTTTATTACGTTGAAATTGTCGTTCGAGACGGACGTGTTTCAAAGGTGCTCGTATTGTTGCTTCGAAAGACTGTTTTTAATCAATAAAATTTTGTATAAATGTGTGTCTAATGACTTCATGAAAAATTCTGGATTGATAAATTTTTGATTTGAACGAGAAACAGGGATATTTTTTCAAAGTTTCAGTTTGCTGTCAATTGATATGAAACGAATATGTGAATGTGCTATGAATAAAAAACAATAATAACAGTGCAGCTGTGCTGGTGCGAATATTTCTGTTGTGAAGAGATCCGATATCCCCGGGCTAATAAAACACAGGTAAATTAACATTGAATGGTAGCGACATTATTAAATCATGTCAATTTCGAAATGCATCAAATGTGATAACGAAATAAAGCGTAACACAAAGAAAATTCAATGTTCGATCTGTGAAGATAAATTCCACTCAGTTTGCATAGATATTGATGAAGAAAAGGCTAAAATAATTTATGAAAATGTAAATATCAAATATAACTGTGACAGATGTATAAAAAACCCAACAATCATTGAACTCAAACAAATGCTAAATGATTGTCTGACTAAAATGAAAGAACAAAATGATCTCATGAATAATCATATTGAATATATTAAGGAAAATTCTGATGTTATTGGTAAACAAATGCAGTGCAAACAGAAAACATCTTATGCAAATACTTTGTTAATAAAACCGGTAAAAGATCAAAAGAGTATTATAACAAAAACAGACCTTTTGAATAAGATAGATCCAAGTAAATTGAAATTAGGTATTGATAGTGTCAAAAATATACGCAATGGAGGAATTATAATAAATTGTGAGGGAAATAATGCAAAAAATGTTATACAAGCTAAGGTTACAGAAGAGTTTGGAAACAAATATAGTGTAGAAGAAGCTATACCAAAAATATCCGAAAATTGCAATTATGGGAGCCGAAGAAAAATATATGAACTGCGAGAATGATGAGATTATTGAAAATATTGTTGAACAAAATAATCTGATAGAAAATGATGAAAATGCAAAAAATAATATTAAAATAATTAGAAAATATACTGTGAAATCAAGAAAAAATACATGCAATATTTTGCTGGACATACATGGTTCATTATATGACTGTTTGAAGTCAAAGGAAAAACTCAATTTGGGATGGAGGAGATGTTTCATAAGGGATCACTATAATATACTGCGTTGCTTCAAATGTGCGGGATATAATCATTTTTCTAAAGATTGTCGAAATGAGAAAACATGTTTCATGTGTTCTGAAAATCATGATACTAAAGAATGTAGCTCAAATAATATGAAATGTATAAACTGTATTAGAAAAGTGGCCCAACTTAAAATACCTCTTGATATTCACCATAAGGCTTCGGATCCTGATTGCCCATGCTACAAAAGAATTGTTGAAAATATATGTAAGAAAACAACATATTATGAAAAATAGCAACTAACTAATAAACAGATTGTATATTTCAATTGTCAAGGTTATCTCAATAATAAAATAGAAATAGAGATGTTAATCTCAAGTTGGAAACCTGATTTATTTTGCTTAGTAAAAACGCATATAATAGGTGATATTCAGAATAATGAATTGTATCTAAATGGATATAATTATATAAATTGTGTATCATCTAATAAACGAACAGGTGGAGTTCTAATATTTTTGAAATGTAATTTGCCATACACAGTGGTCTCAATTGCAAACAAAGAAAATTATTTATGGTATATTACTGTCGAAGTAAAAATGGGAATGAAAAAGTATTTGATAAATGGGCTATATCATCCACCAGGAATGAATATAGCGTCCTTCTTCGATGACCTTGAAGAACTATTTGACGAGTTTACAGTTTTCGATGGTGATATAATATGTCTGGGTGATTTCAATATAGATATGATGAAGGATTCATTTTACGCGAGAAGATGCAAACATATAATTCAGAAATATGGCTTTAGTCAGATTATTGCTGATTCCACACGTGTAACAAAGGACAGCTCTACACTAATAGACTATGTTGTGACGAATAACAAACATCTGGATCATACTGTACATTTGACACCAAAAATATCTGATCACTCTATAATATCACTTAATTTGGAGGTTGCTGAAACTATAACTTCTAAAAGTACTGTTCAGTCTCGCTCTTACGGGCAATATGATGTGAAATGGTTTCAAAATAAATTATTGAATATAAATTGGAATAATGATATTACAGATGTTGACGTACTCTCTTCAAGCTTAATTAAACAAATAGTAAGTCTGCTCGATGAAATGTGCCCCATAAAGAAAATTACAGTGAGGGTCGGAAAAACAAATAAATGGATAAATCAGGAATTAAAGAACTTAATTAAGGAAATAAATATAATGTACGAACGAGCAGTATTCTCCAGATCAAATAATGATTGGAATTTATATAAGAAAAAAAAAATAGTGTGACCTATAGATTGAGAGATGAAGAGAGGAAATTCTACCATCAGTTGATACAGGGAAGTTCTACTCAAAATGTGTGGAAAAACATCAAGCATTTGTTACCTATGAAGTCAAGAACCAATAAAGGAGGAGTAGAGTTCAACAGCAAAATAATTGAAGACGAGACATCGATTGCTGAACATTTTAATAATTTCTTTATAAATAGTATAGAAGACATTGTACTAAAGATATCGAAATATAACGATTATGAATCATATTTATCTAAGATTCAGACAAGTGGAAAATTCTCAAAGTTCGATAGAATAACTATGAACGGCATGAAGAATATCATATACACAATGAAAAATACATCAGGCGATGAGGATGGTTTGAATACAAAAATTTTTAAAGATATCTTTGAAGTAATTGGAAACAGGTTTTTGGATGTTGTGAATGATTCTTTGTCTTATGGCGTATTTCCGCAGTCATGGAAAAGTTCTCTGATAACCCCAGTGCAAAAAGTCCCAAATACAAACAAGTGTGAAGAATTTCGAGGAATAAATTTACTACCGGTATATGAAAAAGTATTGGAAATTGCAGTCAAGCAGCAACTAAATGGCTTCATTGAGAAACATAATATACTTGTAAGTAATCAATCCGGATTTCGAATGAAGCATTCATGCGAGAGCAGTATTTTGAATATATACAATAGGTGGCTGAAAGAAATTGATGAAGGTAAGATAGTCTTAGTTGTCTTCCTTGATTTTCAGCGGGCATTCGAAACTATCGATAGATTATTTTTATTGGAGAAAATGAAAAAAATTGGTTTTGGTGACGACAAAGTATTTAGTTGGTTCGATTCATATTTGCATGATCGACGGCAGAGGGTAAAATTTGGCTGTAGCATATCTTCGGAAAAAATTAACAATTATGGTATTCCCCAGGGAACGGTTTTGGGACCATTACTTTTTATATTGTATGTAAATGATATTGTAAAGTATGTAAGGGAGTGTGAAATATCATTATTTGCTGATGACACAATGCTTTATATATCGGGTCATAATATTGATGAAATGATTCAAAAAATTAATGATGATTTATGTAGACTGTATATATGGCTATGTGATAATAACCTCAGAATAAACATAAATAAGTCGAAGTTTATGATGGTGGGAACATCATATAGAGTTAGAAATTCACACTCAGAAGACATCAAAATAAAGATAAATAATGAGAATATAGAAAGAGTTCATAGTATGAAATATCTAGGTGTTATTTTAGATGAAAATCTTAATTTCAGGTTGCATACTGATTTCATTGCCAACAAGATGTCCAAAAAAAGTGCATTTTATAGCTAGACTAAGTAATAGATTGAATATGAATACAAGATTATTATTGTTCAAAACGATTGTTTTGCCACATATTGACTATTGTACATCTCTTTTATTCAATCTTCAGAAAGCATCTATCAGTGACCTCCAGAAAATTATGAATAGGGGAATGAGAATAATTTTGAAATGTGAAAAGAGAACACCCGTTAAGTTAATGTTAGAAATATTGAATTTAATGAGCGTAAAACAGAGGATAACCTTCAGGACATTCGAATATATTTATAAAATGAAGAACAAGTTGTTGCCAACGTATTTGGTTGAAAATTTGAGATACGTCAATGAAATACATGGATACGAAACTCGACATAGAGATGACTTTTTTGTAGAGAAACATAATTTAAATTTAATGCATAGATCCACAATAGATGAAGGAATAAGATTGTTCAATAACTTACCTGCTGATATAAGAAATTGCATATCACTAAGGAGCTTTAGAAGATCCTTGAAACTATTCATATTTCAAAAATATGATTTAAGTTTATGAATATTAATGTTAATATTGAAATATGTTTTATTATGTAATAGCTTTATGCTAAATAAACTTATTATTATTATTATTATTTATCTTGGATTTTTTTCCCAAATAGACGTGATTACAAACTATGTGATATTTTTATCATTCAGCTATCGGTTAATGCATGCAAAACTGATTTAAAACACTCCTATATATATTTATTTTTTTTGGTTAAAAATTTGGCAAAGTCGCCTGACGATCAGTAAGACTTTGACAACCCTTTTAAAACGCTTTCTTTGGCAGTTTGTGATACAGTAAATGGTTAGTTTGCCTCTTAAATATGTTTTTTAAAAATTTTGAGGACAAAAAAAATTCACAGGTAATTAAAAAACATTTTTTATCATTTTTTGTAGAAAACTTTATTGTTTTAATACAAACAAACGAAAAACAGATTCTAACTTCTAAAAACAAACAAAAGTCTTTCTTCGAACATCTTATAAATTACATTTATAACAAACAAAACATGTTTATCCTAAAAAACTAAAAAATAAACTTTGAATAATAATCAGCCTTCAAATTCTTTGGCGGGATGTGAAAGAGGAAACTTAAACAAAATTCTAAAAATATTTTATTTTAAATCACTCTTTAGGCAAGATTATAGGAAGATAAATCTTCCGAAAAATGATGGAATCCTCTATATATTTTAGGGTTTTTAAGGCATTGAACAATGTCCATCTCTTGTATTTGCGATATATCATCGAACAGGAAAATAAAATGCCTTCCTTTCTTTACTAGTATTTTTTCGCATAAACTTTATCACCGGTTCGTCCTTATTGTCTGCCTCCAAAACTTGTCCTATAAAATGCTTTGCTATTTTTTGTTGTTGGAAATACCACCACTACAAAGTCTCCTATAGCAAAATTTATATATATATATATATATATATATATATATATATATATATATATATATATATATATATATATATATATATATATATATATATATATATATATATATCAAAATTTAAAAATTAAATATAATGGCAAAGTAACCTCGAAAATTTCCCCTTTGACTAAATTTTCGTTTTTCTTCTAAAATACTTAATGAACTGTTTTGAAAATCACACACAAATTAGCTAAATAAACATACTACTTGACAAAACACTTCTTAACCCTCAAGCTGTAGTCACATTTTGTCACCAACCCTTAGCATTTCGTATTTTTAAAATCTGAAATTATTACCTGCCAATTCGCACCCCTCTGCATCGATGCTAACGATCCACAGATCCACTGAAGAATCCCGCGCAACAGGTCTTGGTTAAGACATATTCAGCCCTCACTTTGCTTTGTTGCCGACTCCAGCACTGTTGCCAAATGTTCAAAAAATAAAAATATTGCAAAATGTGCATATTTTGGCAGACACCTGCATTGGTAAAGTAACACCGTTTTATGGTACAATCAGTTGTCAGTTACAGCTACATAAATCTCATTGCTTATGATGTTTTAATTTCATTTGTTGCATATAATACCTACCATTGTATTTTAATTGGATAGTAATTTTTTTTTCTATATCCTCTGCATTTCTTCAACTCAAGCTAAATAAGTGAGGTGGGCAGGGTGTTACGTACCTATAAATCTAGTCTTCTACGGCATACCGGGCTAATTAGCGGAATGGTTACTATAGCATAAACGCATTTTCAAACGCCGGTATCGACTAGACTGCCGTATGTTTTTTTCAGAGGTTTACTCATGGCGTAGTTAAGTAACTGCTTGTACATTTATGAATGCGAATACTGGAGCAGCATTGATCCTCAAAACCCCACCTTACCTACTCTTTTCCATAAATCAACCGGTTTCATACATACTTTGAAGAATAATCAACTACAGCAACCATATTTTATTAACTTGACCCTTATATGAAGATAGATGGATTTTTGATCAATTATAAATATAAAACACATATGCTCAAAAGCATAAGACAACAGATATCCAAAAATCGATCAAGGACTTAATGTCCCTTCAACATTGAACTATATCTTCAAGGAACCATGTATTCAAATACTGATGATATCTATTCATTGAACCAATTCAGGATTCATAGTTAAGGCCCGGATAAGATTTTTATCCGAAAAAGCATTTTATCATAAAATGTAAATTTTGTTTTGCTGATTTCATATTCAATAGTAATTTTACTAATAATAATAAAGTTCGCGTGAAACAAAATTATAAGTTAGATCTGAGTTATGAAGATATACATAATAGAATATTGCATCGGACCTTTCCAGAATTACCTGTGCAGGTGAAAATTGCGCGCGTCACTTGTGGGCAAAGAATGAATCTTATTGGTCGTCAAAATTCCCGGCCTTGAATCATTGACAAATGACATTCTTTTCTGCAGTCGGCGGCATGCTGGATGCTATTCGTTTTTAGAGTTTTTGAAAATAAAAGTTTTAGTATGCATCAACGATGTTGTGTTACCGAGTGCCGGTCACGGTGCGATAAAAGCAGTAGAATCTCATTTCATTGCTTCCCTAAACAAGGAACCATACTGCGGGAAATACATACAGGCGATTGGGCTTGAAACTCTGAACTAGGGCGCAAAAACACGGGTAAATAAAAGTGCCTACATCCATCCATTCATACCTTCTTTGTTATAGGTTTGTTCGCGCCACTTCACAAATGACGATTTCATAATAGGGGGCAATATTAGAAAATTGATGAAATGTGCTATCCCGAATGCTTTTAGATTAGAGCATTCCTGCAGCGACACGCAAGATTTGCCCACTGCATCATCCACGGTAATATTAGATCTGTGCTCTGGTTAATATAATTGCAATGAAATAATTTAGTTTTAGACTTCCATGGACACATACGAGTAAATGGAACATGTTCCCCATCATGAAGCAGTTGAAACTCTATCTAGAAACACCAAACTTTCAAGATTCACGGTATTTATTTGATATTATTGCTGGAATGTTTAAATAATTGTGTATTATTGTCGTAGGATCCTTTAAAAGAAGTGTCGATGTCGTGGTCAAACCGAAGCAGGAATAGGAGCGAAGACAATACTAATGTGAATGCTTTTACTGCTGCATGCAGCAATTTATCAAAAGAGCAAATTCATGCTGCAAATCAGTTGAATACTTTCACTTCTACACTGAAAAAGGTAGCTATACGTTGTATGCAACAACCTTGCCGTGTTGTTACATTCTGCAGTGCCTCACCTATTTTCAGAAACACAAGGAAAAATTTCTTCAACACACATCTTTCCATGAACATCATACAAGGAAACGTGATAACTATATCATTCCCAAATTTTCCTTGAAAAAAACACAAAATCATTTTAATTATATCGCCATTAAATTATTTAATAAGCTACCTTTCAACTATAAGAATCTGAACAATGCGAAGTTCAAGAGAACACTAATGAAAACTTTATTGGAAAGCTGTTTTTACAGCACATATATATGTTTTATATATGTCAAATTACATGTGATTTCTATGTGTATTTAAATATGCTTGTGATTTTTATTTTTATTCAAATATGCTTGTTTGTGTATCCATGATAATACATTTTTTTGTGCTAAAAGACAAGAATGACAGCAGCCAACCATTCTCCAATGAACATGACTTGGATATCAAGTATGGTTTAATACAAGAAAATAAGATTGATAATAATGTACCTACTGACGTCGTTGTTCTGTAAATGAAAACATTCAAATATTGTTAATTTAAACTGTTATATATCATTCACTCATCTAATGAGTTTTCAGTTCAAACAACATAAACACCATTTTTTGCTTTACTCAGATCAATACTGGAATATGCATCTGTAAATATTGCTTGAATGTCATTTTTCTGAAGGAAATCTATTTTTTACTGTTGTTTAGAAAATCTATACAAGTGTAAAAGGGCAAACTATTAATATACCCCGATAAATTACTGTGTTCACCAAATTATATTTTCTTTGTATAGAAAATATATTCAATTTGTCAGTAACTTGTCCTATTCTGAATTTGCATACCAGAGAAGGCAAATGGGATAGTGTTTTTTCTGCCATTTACCTGTTATTATCTTCTCACATTTTAATGGTGATTTCATTTTGGTATTATTTTAATATGTAACATCTTTCATCGTCAGTTTTATCCTGTAATATTATTCATTAGTTTAGCTATAAGTAGGTTAAGTTTGTAAGGTAACTATTGTTATGTTAATTTGTAAAGTTGGGCTTACCCATAGATAATAAATAAATTATTACATTGAGTTAATTTATTTAAACTTCTGTGTTGTATAAAAAAAGGAAAAAACGTTGCTTACAAACATAGCTATTTGTAACGTCAGAAATTTCAAAACTGTTGGATTATCTCACAGCAAATTCATGTAAGATTAATTATTTATTGATTATTTACACTAATTTGATCACAAATGCTGTAGATAATAAATACTAGATCAGCTATTTATACTGATATATGAAAGGCGTTCGATAGTATAAATCCAATCATCTTATTACCACTCAGAGCATTTGATTTTTGAGAACCAATCGTGAAATGGATCTTCAGCTACTTAACTTACTGATAACAATATGTTACATATAGTAGTTATTAAAATACTTTTTAAAAGATTTTCTGAACATTTTCTTGTACTTTTAGAAAATCTCTGATTCAGTGGATTATCAGTATAAACTTAAAAACCAAAATTTACAATCAATATGAGAAATGGAAGATCTAGAGATTATTTTTAACATTAAATTAACTTTTATTCTTCAAATCAATCTGGTTATTAGAAAATCACTGAAATTGTTGTGATATGTACAAATAAAGTGATAATTTTTTAGAAACGTATATTCATTAATTGTAAAATGTGTAACCTCAGTAAAATAAAAAATAAGAAATCCTGATCTTAAGACTAACATAACTCTAAAAATAATAAATATCACTTGAGACTAGCAATAAATTGACACAAGCTTTCAAATATCAACAATAGATATTCATAAAGATTTTAAACTTGAAGGCCTTTTGGACTACGAACAATGAATCAATACTCTTTCTTCCATATGCTTATGGTAAACATCACTTAATTTCTTATGCATTTCTTCACAAAAAAAGTGGATCAAAGTGAATTCTCTCTTGAGCAATTTCCTGCGTTTCTGCTATATATATCGACAAATTCTGCCCAGCGTAATCCTGATAGTAGCATCCATCGAAGAGGAGAACTGTAATTGAGGTCTATGTGGACTTTCACTCTTCTTCTGGCTTCTGTAGCATTTCACTTTGATTATAGAATCATTTTTGTATGCGAACACATCGTGGATATAACTTTCGGCAAAGAATTTGAAGTCACGACTACTTTGTCTACAAGTCCATGATTTTGAAATAAAAAAAATCTCCGCACTGCCAAAACTGAATGGTTGGAAACGTGAAATGTCTTTACTCCACTCACCATAATCCATAGTACACATGTTGCTTGATAATGCTTGTTGCACGATAACATTCAATAAGTAAAATAAAATCATAACAAAGGTTAAAGTCATTAATGTAAATGTCATTTTAATGACAGCATCAGTTGTCACCATATTTACGACTTGGATACCTCTCAGCGTTGGGATTTTCGGTCTATGGCTTTGTACTAAATCGCCGAAACAAAATGTACCAGATTGTACTATATTTGGCGGGAGATTCAAAAGTTTGAATTTTATGAGCTGTAATTTTCTGGAAATACCTTGTTTTAAACTGTTTGAATTAAAACAAAATTATGAGAACAAATTATTTTTATTAACAGATAAATAAATAAAATACGAAAGTAAAATCAGAAATAATAACAGAAGACATAACAGATAACAAGATTCACTCTGAGTTCAATATGGATAACCATGAGATAATAAAAATACTATGATGCACAAAAATAAATAGAAGAAGACATATTTGTAACAAGAAAAATAACTAATAAGAAAGTATAAAGTATAAACTTTAGATTAAAAACACTTGGCTTATGTTTCACAATATAAAAAATATTTAGATACTGTATTTAGCAGTAATAAAAAGTCGACATGTTTCGAGCTATGAACTCATTATCAAGACTGACTACAGGAGAGTATTGCATCGTAATTTATAAAACAGACAAAAGCAAAGGTGATACCTGAAAATCAATTTGTTCATTTACAATTTTATTATTATTTTTTATATTGTGAAACATAAGCCAAGTGTTTTTATTTTAAAGTTTATACTTTATTCTTTATGATGTTTCACCAAGTGATGTGCGAGAATTCAATCTCAGTTATTAATAAGAAAGTATATAAATATTACAGAATAAAAACTCAACTAAAAAAAAAATCTTGTTAGGATATATTAAGAACATATAGTAACAACATTTTCATCATCTGATTAAGGTTTTGAGATTCAGTGCATGCAAAGAACTGAAGGCACAAAATTAGACACAATTAGAGCTGTCTACCAAACATTTTGAATGCATTAAAGCATCACATGTTCTTGTATTCAGCATATTTCTGTTTTTATCAGATTTATCTGTGAAAAAATCCTTTCTTTTTTTTGAATATATAGGCAACCACTGCAACCAGCGTATTATTGTTTGTTGCCTACTCCACTGAGAGAGTAGCTATCGAAAAATCGAACGCTGTTCTTTGAGACCTTCAAAATGTACTAAAATATAGCTAATTATCAGTTTGTTGTACTAACGTATTTTTGCAATGCAAATGTACCAGATTTGGTACAATTGTACTATCATTCCCAACGCTGATACCTCTACCCTCCATATTTACGACATACCAGGATGGCCAACCTCATTGAGCAAAATGCAACTGTCGTGCTCTCTCTTTCCATTTCTCTCTCGCACTAACGTTTGCGCATCTTTTAAAGCTCCCACAAGTGACGCATGAAATATACCTGTTTCTCTCTCATACTAGCTCAGTTCAGATCTTTCATCTCTCTTCTACGTATTCGAAACGAAGTAACAAGAAAATTGAAAAAAGAAAACCTAAATACAATTTGAGTAAAACGCTAACAAGTTTTTCACAGTGGTAGATATCGTATTTCGACGCCATTTTTGTGAGAATGTTTCCTCATTAAGATTGGAGAATTGCGAAGGAGTAGTTCATGTTGTGTTGGTCATCTCCTGTATACTTATTATGTAGTTGGAAATAGTATATTTCCTAACTAGTGCGCAAAGTAAGTCTTGTTCGCACGCTGGCTGCAGTTGACCGAACGACGCGAAGCGGAGCAGTCGAGTGCGAACAAGACACTTTACGCAAGAGTTAGGAACAGTATTTTTTTCTACGACCTTTTTTTTTCTGGGCTTGGACTTATTAGATGTATAATAGACATAAATTAATAAATCAATTAGTTTGACACTGACACAGTCTGCACTAGTGCGCAAAGTTAAATTTTGCTCTTCCAAGTGCGTGCGCAAAGTACCTATTTTGCGCACGCTCGTAGAAATTTTTTTTTACATTCATCAGAATCATTCTAGTCGATTTATGTGAATTCGCAGTTGCCAAAAATTTCTACGCATTTAGAAGGTTGAGGAGGTTGTAAAACTAGGATTTTTTTGAGGTTAAATTAGAAAAACAAAATATTTCTAAGAGATGAAGTTATATTTTGATAATTTTTTCAGCCTGGTTCTATTCTGTTTTGAAAAAATTTTATTTTTGATCAGTGCATTCGAATATTCGATGTAAAATCCCATAAGGAACGACATACATATAAATCAGAGAGAGTCCAAGTACCCGTTGCCTGTTTCATCATGCGGCGGCATCTGAACTCTGAAGTTCAAACATGTTATCCAGTGGATCCAGCTACCTCATTTATGTTTTATTTCATTGTCCGAGTCAGCGACCATTGCCTTCACCTAAATATGGGAGCTTTCCAACTACGACACAGAGCGACACTGTGTGACACGGTGTTCATCGCTTCTTGTTCCAACTATGACACAGTGACACACAGCCGAACACAAAAAAAAAGTTGAGTTGGAGCGTGCAGTGTTTCAGTGATACCAACATTTATAGTCGATTTATTTAATTAACGTTGGCAATAGTTTTAATTATTATTTTATACGATGATTTTAATTGTATTATATCATATTAATATTTCATTTGCAGTTTTCATTATTTAACGTGATACAAAAATTTCTAATGACGGTGTACGTAACTCGTAATAAACCAAAACAGAAATCGCTTGTCTATTGCACTATGAAATAACGATGGCTGCGCTCACTGCCGTTTTACATAAAAATCAAAAAGGCTTTCCAACAAGCACCCGTACACCGTGTTCTGTAGTGTGTCACAGAGTGGCACGGTGCTTACTTGCTGGAAAGCTCCTTTGATTTCACTTTTCACTAATAGCGTTCTCCATTGGTAAAACTGGTGCGGCACTGGAACTCGATTAGTTCTGTCACAAAGCTGTCCTAGGGCAATCCCAATGGATCACAAATTTTATAAATTGTTTTTTGAGGTTATGTAAGTTAAGTTCCGCTTTTTTATTTTTAATTGTAAAATTGAAGTTTATGAAATGTAACAAAATTACGCCAGAAATAAACCTTCGATTTGAAAACGAATGTTTATTTTCTATATATGACTAGGATACGCTTTTTAAGTTGACAACTGAGTATTTTTATTTAAACTTTTTCTGGCTAGACTGCTTCTTGAGAGAGTGTGCTTTGATTACAGATGACGATGAATTTACCTGTTCTTACATTATTGATTTAATAAATAATGGTATGGTTTCATTGAAAGAACCTCTACCAAATATTTATAGAACGGAAGGTTTTCACAGGTAGGTTGCAGGGCCGTATGCTCCCGTGTTTCATTTTCCATTCGCCGTGCGCATGACGTCACTCAAAACCTTATTTGTATTGCTGAGATAGCAGTTTTGTATGTTTTTCTCTATTTACGCGTTTATTTAATTAGTTACAAAAAAAACTGTAGAGACAAAGTATGTTCTAAATGATCTGTCCTATACCCTGAAGACATTAAAATTTCGAAATTTGTGATAATTATCACTCAAAACTCTTATTTTTTACTGTGAAATTTCTCTTCGAAGTATTAAAACGCGATTTTCATAATTATGGTGCAAGAGTAAACTGGGAAAGGAACTAATTTGTAGAGCACAAAATTTACTACAACACTAGTCTAGGAGGGGAATGCGAGATTAAATGAAAACGCGAAAACATTTTATAAAAAGTGGACTTTTATTTATGGTTTTTACACAGGCATATTTTTCCATTTAAATAGTTTCGAAATAGAAAATACCGGATTTCAAGATAACATTTCATTTCCTATATATCACGTATTCTACATTTTATTAATATTTAACAATTAACAACTTATTTATTCTTTTTCTTATTTTTTTGGGAATTAAACCACAATATGTTTTTGTATTTTTTATTTCAACGTTTCGGTAGGGTTCTAGTTACCGTTGTGAAGATGAATTAAATTTTTAAACAATTTTTGGTCCCTATCAGACACAACGAAAAAGTTTGACAACAAGACAGTCAATAATTTTTTGAACCTTGTTGTCAAACCAGACAATTGGTTTTAATTTTTGATTATTTACTATTTTGGCTTAAAAATGTTCCATGTGAATATTTGATAAAGATGGTGAGAGGCAAGAGCCCATGGCAAGACCAAAATTCTGTTCATAAAAATCGTTATTGAATTGAAAATATGTTTTTGTTATTTATAAGTAATGAGAACGTACAGAGGATATTAACAACTTCGATTACACATATCCACGACAAGATAAAAATGGTTCATACATTTAAAATGAACAGACTCAAATTTACGGTACCTGTACTAGTAAGTGTTATTCAGAATAAAATATAACAAAACAAACCCCTATTAAAGAAAATTACCAAAAACATAATAACAATGAAAAACACGTGATGATTCGCGTAAATTCAAATCAATTTGTCAAGTGAGAACTGTCAAATCTCTGTTTTATTAGGATAAAGTCTCCTATATTTTAATTAAGTTAAAGTTTTCTTCCCCTTCCTTTTACGGGCAGTTTGGTCTGTCAAACTTTTTCGTTGGGTCTGATAGGGACCAAAAATTGTTTAAAAATTTAATTCATCTTCACAACGGTAACTAGAACGCTACCGAAACGTTGAAATAAAAAATACAAATACATATTGTGGTTTAATTCCCAAAAAAATAAGAAAAAGAATAAGTAAGTTGTTAATTATTGAATATTAATAAAATGTAGAATACGTGATATGTAGGAAATGAAATGTTATCTTGAAATCCGGTATTTACTATTTCGAAACTATTTAAATGGAAAAATATGCCTGTGTAAAAACCATAAATAAAAGTCCACTTTTTATAAAATGTTTTCGCGTTTTCATTTAATCTCGCATTCCCCTCCTAGACTAGTGTTGTAGTAAATTTTGTGCTCTACAAATTAGTTCCTTTCCCAGTTACTCTTGCACCGTAATTATGAAAATCGCGTTTTAATACTTCGAAGAGAAATTTCACAGTGAAAAATAAGAGGTTTGAGTGATAATTATCACAAATTTCAAAACTTTTATGTCTTCAGGGAATAGGACAGATCATTTCGAAGATACTTTGTCTCTACAGTTTTTTTGTAACTAATTAAATAAACGCGTAAATAGAGAAAAACATACAAAACTGCTATCTCAGCAATACAAATAACGTTTTGAGTGACGTCACGCGTCTTATTAACGACCGCCCACTCATGCGCAACATCCTATCTTAGGTGTGTATATATCGTGGGTAGGTTGTATGCTAAGGTAACCATGCAGTCAGTAATTTACCTATTATGAAGTGTATTGATTCACTGATTAAGATTTTTTCTAATTTTGATCTGTAAAACTTTATATTAGCAATTATAAAATGCAAGATATTTCCTATAAGGTGATGAAATTAACTATTATTATATGTTAGCTGAAAAAACTGGCAAAACAACTAATTAATATTATAACTCTTGAAGTACATACAGTTATTCTCTAAAAATTGGTTCAAGTAACTACAAGTATAAAGTTTAAATCATTCAATAACAATTTTCTGGCTTATTTTCACACAACAAACTGTATATTCCATTATATTTAACCGTCACGAAGCAAAAGTACAGGAATAATTTTTTATTAGATCATGGTAAAACCTTAGAAAATTATTAACTTAAAGTTCTCAATATTAATTATTCTGTAATTCATTCAAATCAAATAACTGCACTGACCCCGGCACGAGCTCTCGGACCTCGTACCAAAAAACATGCACTCAGTTAAATTTCTACTGCACTAGGTTCCCAATGAATCAAGAACCCTCACACTAAGCTCTCCAATGGATCATAAAAATAGCACTCAGTGCGCACTAGTTCTACCAATGGAGAAAGCTATAAATGTGGTTATAAAGTTCGCTAAAGTGAGGCTGAGTAATAAAATTTGACGTTTGATATGTTTTGTTAATATATTTGATTTGACATCAATCTTTAATCTTCACCACAGCCTTCTTGGAGTATAAAGTTTGCTAAAATATTGTTGAAAATGGCAGTTTCTGCTTCTTCTCAGCTCTTGAAATCTGCCCGATCATCTGTGCAATTAATAAAAGCAGCCTATCATCCTAAAGTAATCGACCATTACGAAAATCCAAGAAATGTTGGGTCACTGGATAAAAGTGACAAGACAGTAGGAACAGGTTTAGTTGGGGCTCCTGCTTGTGGCGATGTGATGAAACTACAGATTAAAGTAGACGAAAATGGTAAAATTGTTGATGCTAAATTCAAAACCTTTGGATGTGGATCTGCTATAGCCAGTAGTTCTTTAGCAACAGAATGGGTGAAAGGTAAGACTGTTGACCAAGCAGCTCAACTAAAAAATACCGATATTGCTAAAGAACTGTCTCTGCCTCCAGTAAAACTGCATTGCTCTATGTTAGCTGAAGATGCAATAAAAGCTGCTTTGTCAGATTACAAAATTAAGCAAGGGAAATAGAATTTCTATTCGATTAGTTATTAGGAAAGACTTATGATATTGATGATTTGGAATGGACTGATCATACTCTTGAATTCTGAAGCAGATACAATTAATGTTGTCATTTAATCTGAAATATATGATGTTGGATTATAATCTCATTTAATTTCAATCTGTCCTGAAAAATCAGAAAAAGTATAATTGTTCAGGAAAGAGGTGACAATTATAAAAAGGTTGATTTTGTAACTAAGTATTTATTCCCCAGTATACTTGTACATATAACTTATACTTAACCACTATCTTCTACAATAACTTCCACAGGACTAAATTAAACACCTGTTATAAAACTGAATACAAACTCACATTCATACTCGCGCATGTGTACCATATATAGAACAATTAATATGGGTGTACTACAAATTACACATTCCTTATAAGCCTCCTTACATTCATATCGTACCTTCTATAATAAACTTAACCGAACTCGTAAATTCTCACATTTTTCTCTACATAGTGCCATTGTAAAAATAACGGCCATATTTTCATCAGTGTTTACTTTATTTACATTTATATTTTCCTATAAATATTCATGTACATAATTTTATTGAACCTCTACGTGTTTTGAGTTTTTCATAAAATTTGCAATATTCAATGCAACTGAATTGTCTTCATATATATCAATCAGATATATTATATTAACATTAAACGTATTCAATAATTCTTTTACAAATACTAATTCAGTTACTGCTTTTGACAATGCTTTATACTCTGCAAATGTCGAAGCTTTTGTTACAGAGTTTTGTTTTCTTCATTTCCAATATATAACATTACTAAAAAAAATCTTATTACATAACCAGTTGTGGATTTTCACCAGCCCCCAGTCAGCATCAACATAACAATCAAGAATATTCACATTTTCATTTCTCTTATAAATTAATTTCGAATCTTAAGTCAAGAATAAATATTTTAAAATTAGTAAAGCATATTTATAGTGGCTTTTATTATGACAATTTTGAAATCTACTCCAATAATGCATAATAAAACTTATATCAGGCCTAAACTTATGTATAATAAAGCACCAATTAAATTCCTATATTTAATAAAGAAAAATTGTGATAAAGCTTTCACAAGTATCAGACCTTTCAATTTATAAATTAACCTCCATAGATGTACTATATAATAGGGTATCGGACAATAATCAGATTAATATCTAAAATATACTTAGATAAAATAAATATACTGTTTTATGATTATTTATCGAATAATAATTTAATATAATTCATCTAAATATTTTTAAATGAAGAAATAAAATGTTATTTACAATATTTTGAATCCGTATAGGAAAAACATAATAAGCGATACGCCCCCTACCGGTGTCGAATATTACTAGAGCATGGGGGATAGATTGCTTTGTTTACATCAGTTTACGTGTATTTTATATGAGAAGTTATTGAGTTTTAATTGTATTTTGGATCGTTTACAAACGTTCAGAAGAGATGAATCACTATTGTTGTGTATTCTATTGTTCATATTGGACAAAAAAAATCCGAATATAGCTTACATACCTTTCCGAAAGCTGGACAATTCAAAGTTGCATTCCAAACAAAGTTGGGAAACAAGGAAATGATGGACAGAAGAAAGGTGTGGATTCATAACTTGAAGATTGAAAAAAAATGTCTGAACATAAGAGAGTTGTTCTTTACAGTTTACTGAGAATAAATATTTCCCCTGCAGTAAGTTTGTGGATTTTTCCATATAGAATTATACCAACTAATGATGTGCAATTTTCAGCTAACCGAAAACGTAGAGTTTTTGAAGTCCAATGCTATTCCAACGAAAAATCTTCCACTTTTATCGGAATCTGAACCTGGGCCATCATCCAGAGATTCTAGATTATTGTATTTTCTTTCATGTAACAACCAGAGATACTATTTAAATAATAATAACAAATGATGTTTATTTGCACAACCAAAATAACAGTTTATCATAACATCAAGAATATGAAATAAATCTGGACTCTATATCTGGGTTAAAACTAAAATATTCAATTATATAATCAGGAAAACAGAGATTCTATCAAAAAAACCAGACGCTCAGAAGTCCACCGTACTTTTAGGATAGCTGTTATACGTCAGGAAAATTCAAAAATATAATAACTTATTACATTCAAGCAGAGTATTCATATTAATTCTTCTTTTATTTCATGTTGTTTCTTTCAGTTTAGCTGGTAAGTACTTAGTTTTGTCGATTATACTCAAAAATTCTTCAGTTCGTAATGAAAGTAGACATGTCAGAGATGTTTTCTTGAAACTTTTGAAAGGTTTTTTTATTTTTTAAATAAATAGGTGTTCTATCATACAGCCTTTTCATGAGGTATACATAGTTCCTTCAACCAATGAATTTATTCGTCCTCTAATTTATTTTATTATTGATTTTCATGTTCAATGATAAAAACTCAGTGTAAATTTCAACTTGATGTAGGTAGGTTATCTACTGTTGAACAGAGATAAAATTGTCCTCAATCCAAACACAATATATCACAGGAAAATACAAAGTCCAAAAAAACACAAATTACGACGATAAACGTTCGAAAACAAAACGAAATGAACGTAAATACCATTACAACCAATGTAAACAAACAGCTAATCTCCCATGCTCTAGTACCGATATTAGCCGTTCCGGCGCTACGGCCTACGATCAGCGTTGGGAATGATAGTACAATTGTACCAAATCTGGTACATTTGCATTGCAAAAATACGTTAGTACAACAAACTGATAATTAGCTATATTTTAGTACATTTTGAAGGTCTCAAAGAACAGCGTTCGATTTTTCGATAGCTACTCTCTCAGTGGAGTAGGCAACAAACAATAATACGCTGGTTGCAGTGGTTGCCTATATATTCAAAAAAAAGAAAGGATTTTTTCACAGATAAATCTGATAAAAACAGAAATAGGCTGAATACAAGAACATGTGATGCTTTAATGCATTCAAAATGTTTGGTAGACAGCTCTAATTGTGTCTAATTTTGTGCCTTCAGTTCATGCACTGAATCTCAAAACCTTAATCAGATGATGAAAATGTTGTTACTATATGTTCTTAATATATCCTAACAAGATTTTTTTTTTAGTTGAGTTTTTATTCTGTAATATTTATATACTTTCTTATTAATAACTGAGATTGAATTCTCGCACATCACTTGGTGAAACATCATAAAGAATAAAGTATAAACTTTAAAATAAAAACACTTGGCTTATGTTTCACAATATAAAAAATAATAATAAAATTGTAAATGAACAAATTGATTTTCAGGTATCACCTTTGATTTTGTCTGTTTTATAAATTACGATGCAATACTCTCCTGTAGTCAGTCTTGATAATGAGTTCATAGCTCGAAACATGTCGACTTTTTATTACTGCTAAATACAGTATCTAAATATTTTTTATATTGTGAAACATAAGCCAAGTGTTTTTATTTTAAAGTTTATACTTTTTACTTTCTTATTAGTTATTTTTCTTGTTAGAAATATGTCTTCTTCTATTTATTTTTGTGCATCATAGTATTTTTATTATCTCATGGTTATCCATATTGAACTCAGAGTGAATCTTTTTATTTGTTATGTCTTCTGTTATTATTTCTGATTTTACTTTCGTATTTTATTTATTTATCTGTTAATAAAAATAATTTGTTCTCATAATTTTGTTTTATTTCAAACAGTTTAAAACAAGGTATTTCTAGAAAATTACAGCTCATAAAATTCAAACTTTTGAATCTCCCGCCAAATATAGTACAATCTGGTACATTTTGTTTCGGCGATTTAGTACAAAACCATAGACCGAAAATCCCAACGCTGCCTACGATCTTAATTTCGGAGTTCGGACGCCTCATTGACTGCACTGGTGCGGGTACTAACTACTTAGTTCACCCAGTTATTTCCATAACTTTGTTGAAATTCTAAAAAAGTTGCTAAAAGATTACTGATAAATTAGGAGACAGTAATCGATTTAAAAACTGTCACGTGGTGTTTCTCCAGTTTTTCATAATTGAAACAGAATTTACGAAAGTCGACAATCGAAATCTTCCCAGAGTGGATATGTTTATGATTTGCAATTTCTTTGCAAGTAATTCAGACTTTTGTGACGCTGAATTCCGAAATGTGAAAACTTCTGTGTAAGTATTAAAACTATACTACTATAATATTTTATTTACCACCTAGGCACTTAAAAAAATACACCAAATATAACCTTAAAAGTATAAACTTCAAAGAATATTACATCTTTTTTGGCACGTCTGAGGAAAAATGTAGTTTACTTTCACTTTTTTTCAGATCAGCAAGACAATCATACGGAGACGATGCTATAGGATATGTACAACTTCGGCGTGATTCCGAGTTATGTACCATTAAATGCAAGGTGTGTCCAGAACACAAAGTTCGTTCAAAATCGTATGCAGCACTATGATATTAGATGAAAAAGAAGGTAAAGTCGTAAGCGTACAGTGTCATGATTGTGCTGCACCTACAGGCGGTTGCAAACATTCAGTAGCTTTCCTGATATGGGTCTACAGAAGAAGCGAAGAACCATCATGTACCTACAGAAATTCAGTGTTACTGGAAGAAATCAAAACTGGCTCAAGTTGGTACCAATATTAAATAGATGACTACCAAAGATTTGTCCACTGTTAAATATAACAAGCTTCGCGGACTGCATCGCAGAGTGATTTTCTGTCACAATTTCTCCAAGAAGCATCAAACCGAGGTGTAACTAACTGTGGGTTATTCAACTACAATAATAATAGAACAAATGAGATTGAGAAGTTTTCACTACATTATTTAATTTTAGAAAATGGTGATAAAAGTGACTGTTGTTCATTTTTGAACAAAATATCCAAGTATTTTTCAGAAGAAAATATTAAAATTATTGAAGAGAATACTCGGGCACAACATAAAAGCAGGTTGTGGCATGAGTTAAGGTACGGACGAGTTAAAGCTTCAAAAGCTTACGAAGTAAGCAAATGCCTTACTGCTGATGGATCATTGGTGGCTGTGATCATGGGAGCCAAAACTCTAGACACGAAAGCCATGAAGAGAGGTCGGATATTGGAAAGCAAAGTAAGAGTAGCAGTGGAAAAGAAATTAGGAAAAAAAATAAAAGAATGTGGCTTATTTATTTCCCCACACAATCCTTTCCTGGCTGGTACACCTGATGGTATTTGTAACAGTGAGATTTGCATTGAAATAAAATGCCCTTCTAGTGAAAAAACTTATAAACATTATATTAAAGATGGATAAGTTACACAAAAATTCATGGCTCAATTGCAAGTCCAAATGTATGTAACAAATTTGAAAATAACTTATTTTTGTGTTGCTGACTGAATTTTGAACACAAATAATGTGGAAGTACTGTTAGTTAGATATGATGAAAATTCGATTACTGATTACATTTCCAGTGTGTACAAATTTTGGGAGGAAAATATATATCCAATATTATACAACAGCATGAAATAAAATACATTATGGCTTCATATACTTATTTGTTTTATTTATTAATCTTGATTAATTGAATGCATTACAATAATTACATAGAAAATATAATAATAATAATGTAGACTTTATTTTAGGAATCCTTAAATACAATATATAGTTATAAGTATATAAATGACTTATACAAACTATTTTCACAGTACGTCATGCCTTACAACTTGATATATTCTAATAATAACCTTCCAAACACTTTTAAGGAACTTACATTTTTTATTCTATCAGGTATCTTATTAAAGCTAGCTAGACCTTTAAAGAACAACGAATTCATTCTGCTCTTGTAATTTGTTTGTGATATATAAAATGTATTACATGTTCTTGTGTTATGTGAATGAAAATCACAATTTCGTACTAAATATCTGCGGCTGGTTGTATCCCACTCGTAATTTTGTAAATAAAAATCATGCTCAAATAATACAGTCTCTTATGTACCGGCTGTCGCTGTAGGGTATTCAACATAAACTCAATAGGGGTATATTGGTTGCATTTCAAAATAATTCTCATACCTCGATTTTGTAATTTCTGCATTTGTCCTATTTGATTTCGGCCAAATAGATACATCAATGTGGCACAGTAGTCAAAGTGTGGCCTTATTATACAATTGTAACATGTTAATCTAGCAAAGGTTTTTTAAATTCTAGAGAAAAAATACATTTTTTTCACATATCTTTCTAATAGTATATTCCGCATGCTCATTCAAAGTTAACTGATGGTCTATAATAAATCCTAAGTAATTAATTCCATTTACAATTGCGAGTTAGCTATTAAATATGCTGATATCAACAGAATTTAAAAAAAAGCAATACTAAACAAACTTCCCAGATAACCAAATTCACTCCCTGTCACTTGACATAGATATCACATATGAGCTCTTAATATTCCTGAGATAATGTCAGGTTCATCCCAACAATGTATCAGGTATTGCCTAAGTCATACTTCAGCGCAGTCGCTAAATCACAGTCACAAAAATTATATACACTATACTTGGTAATATAGATATCACAATATGCTCAGCCCATCAACTGTGTAAATGTGATAAACTGGAGATATTACGAAGCCAATATTCTTCAGATCACTAGAAAGCGATAGACTATAGATAAATCCGAAAGAGCATACTTATACTATTCAAAAAGAATAGACCTGAGATATAATTAAAATTATATCTTATAGATGTTTTGGAAGTAATGTTCATACAACTGTGCAAAACCGGTATATTTATATTTTCAAACTATTCAACCCCATCGCCTGAGTATCCTGAAGATTCTGTGGAAGTAATGAATCAATCTGAGATAAATAGTCCTTCATATCTTCAAGCATCAGCATTTGTTTCATATTTTATACATAATTCAAATATAACTGAAAAAAAGGCATTTCTTCACAAAAAGAAAACAACTATTTTGGAGATCACTTATTATTCAAGAATAATGTCAAAACATCTCTATAAAATATTGAGTGAAATAACAAAATAAAAAGTACATTCTAGATTAAATGCTAAGTATGTAGTACAACAAAAAGTGCAGTTCATCAGTTTTCTCAACAAGTTGTTTATTAAAATCGTATTTTCACACAATTTCTGAAATCTGAAATAATTCAGCTGAGAAAAATACTCAGAGTTAGGAGTAGGCAAGGCATAAGCAAGCTATACAAATCTTCAATATTATATACCTTCAAAGTTCAGAGCATCAAACACAATTGGTAGTTCAGAATCACCAACTATTGTTTCAGAAAAGGTTATTTCCTCGTCATTTGCAATTGGGGATGTTTCACCTGAAACTGGAAGAGATATAATGAGTAATTTCATTTTTTATTTGTAGTAGTTTAAATCAGCGTTTCTCAAACGACAGTTTGCAAGAAATATTTAGCGGTCGTAAAAAAACTCATCTATATCTCCAGGTGGACAGAATTATTCAATAAGATTCGATAAGATACTAAAATATTTTAACGGTCCTTGGAGTAAATTCAGGAACACTGTTTTAAATTATTCACTGATAAAGTGCTTAGTTCAATTTCAGTTAATCAATTGAGGTAATTCATATAAACTATACCTTGTGATTTAGGATGTTCATCCTTCGCTAATTTTGGAGGTGTGTAAAGCCTACTCCTTTCGTTTCCAAAATTGGAATTTCTGATGCTGTCACTTTCAGAGTCACTAGTACTTGAAGATATATCAATCTTGCGGGATTTTTTCTTTCTTAAACCTTTACCTAATTGACGACTACTGCAGGAACTTTCACTTGAAGCTTTTTCCAATTTTTTTTCATATTTCAGTGCTTCCTCGTAAGAACCTAATATAAAAGTATACTGATAGGTAATCCAAACAAGTTTTATATAATAATAGTATTATCTCTTACCATATGTAGTATGATGAACTGTTACTGCATATAATGACCAACTTTTCAGTGGCTCTGATCCTCTCGATATGAATTTTCTTTCATCACTGTGAGGCCAATAAGAGTGAGTTTTTCCAACATTAATCCATGATGTTGGCACAACGGAAATGGTGCCAGGTTCATTGATGAAATATACAATGCTATACTGAAAATAGTTTGAAAAAAGATTGAAATTTTAGATAAAACAAATTGAGAGGAGAATCATTTCATATGGCACTGATTAATATTCGTATTCAAAACTTCTGATATGAATAGTAAATGTCTCGTTCAGGTCTCATTGTCAGTAACCAATTTTCAAAATATTTTGTCAAATGATTCTATATGACACTACAGTTTAAGTTACAGCTCTGCTAATTAGTTTCATGAATTATTTCATAAATTAACTCAAGAAATAGCTTCATATTAATGTATACCTATATAGATATATAAATATGCATGGAAAGAGATATTACCAAAAAAATTAAAAAAGACCTACCTTATCCATCATAAACTCGCGATTGAAAGAGATGCTACACTTGTGACTTGACTCACTTCACCAACTTTTCAATTTTTTATGAATCAATAATAAATCTTCTGGACGGTTACAGACGCTACCGAACCGATATGGCGAGAAGCGCCATGGTGATAAAAATCTGAACTAGTCCAAGCCTCTTTCCAAGCGTAGTTTTCCGTTATCGGTTATATAGTATTTTATTACAGCGTGTATTATTACAGCGTTATGCGAATATGTTTTTCATATTGTTACGAATTCGGGTTCGCTAGGATGATTTCCAATAACTAACTAAATTTAATCAATAAACACAACAAATCAGTATTTATTTACACAACAGTAATTTTAAAATAACCACACTTTTCAATAACTGTCACTACTTCAAAACACAAGCTTCGTTCTTCTTTAATAACACGGTAGTTCACTGTAAACTAACACTGTAGACTAACTGTAGACTGTCCCTCGTCTCTTCTATGGTCGCTTTTATATGTCTTGTCATTCCTTCGAGAAGCTTCCAGAATGTTCTAGTCTTCGAATTAAGAGGGCGGTTACTTCAACGTTCATCGAATATTCCAGAGAACACAGAGTCGGCTTTAGACATTTTCGTAACACTGCCCCCCTCTTAAGTTTGATCGTCCCGATCAAAATCTTCTGATACACTTCCACCGTGATACTTTGCTAGCCTATCTAAATGTACAACTTTAGGCTTCGTCCTAGGAGTGCGTTGGATTCGGTAGACAACATCATTTATCCTCTTTGTGACTTTATAGGCTCCTTCCCAATTCTGGCTCAATTTAGGTGATAACCCTTTCTTTCGCTGGGGATTGTACAACCATACTAAATCTCCTTCTTTAAATCCGGCTGAGTTCGCCCTCAAATCGTATCTGGTCTTCATTCTGTCAGTACTAGCATCTATCTTATCCCGGACGTGCTCATGGATCTTGCTTAGGTGCAGTCTCAATTCATCTGCATAAGTCTTTACTTCCAATGGTGTATCTTCGGGAGTACCGAACAGCAAATCACATGGTAAACGTAATTCTCTACCAAAGAGTATCTTTGCTGGAGTATGACCTGTGGAATCATGAACCGATCCTCGATAAGCCATCAGCAGTACTGGCAAATATCTGTCCCAATCCTTTTGGTGATCAGCCACAACCTTCGACAGGTATTGTTCCATGGTGCGATTGAATCTTTCCACCATCCCATCAGACTGTGGATGTAATGGAGTGGTTCTGGTCTTTCGGATGTTCAATATCTCCATCACTTTCTTAAAAACTTCGCTTTCGAAGTTTCTTCCCTGGTCTGAGTGCAATTCCAGTGGAACTCCGTATCGAGATATGAACTGATCTACCAGTACACGTGCCACAGTCTCAGTCTCTTGGTTCGGAAGAGCATAGGCTTCAGGCCACTTGCTGAAGTAATCCATGACAACCAGTATGTATTTATTTCCATCATTAGAAGTTGGAAAAGGCCCGGCAACATCAATAGCAATTCTCTCAAATGGAAGCCCTACGTTGTATTTCTCCATTTTTCCATGAGTTCTCTTTGAGGGCCCCTTAGTGGCTGCACATGTTGGACACTTTCTGCACCAAGCTTCTACGTCATCACGGCAGTAGACCCAATAAAATCTTTCCCTTATCCTTGCAATTGTCTTATTCACGCCAAAATGGGCCCCTGAGCTTCCACCGTGGATTTCCTGTAGAAGTTCTTGCACTTTGCTGGTTGGTACCACTAAGAGGGTTTTGATTTCTTTACCATCCGGACTTTCCCATTTCCTCTTGAGTAACCCATTTTCAAGAATTAAGGAATCCCATTGCGCCCACAGTGCCTTCGTTTTAGCGCTCATTGTTGAAATATCTTTCCAGGTGGGTCTACGGTCGAGTCTTTTCCAATCTCTGAGATGCTTTATTTCAGGATCTTGTTCCTGTGCCTCAATTAATTCTTCTGTCGTCCATCCCTGTTTCAAATCGATGGTAGTTCTCCTTAAATCGATTATTCCTTCTTTCATTTCAATTTTCTTGCAGTGTCGACATTCTTCTTTGCATGGTCGTCTGGATAAAGCATCAGCATTATTATGGATTTTTCCTCGTCGATGTTCTACTTTGCAGTCATATTGTTGCAGTCTTTCTATCCATCTTGCGATTTGGCCCTCTGGAATCTTCATCTGCAATAACCATTTGAGTGCTGCATGGTCAGTCCGAACCAAAAATCTTCTTCCATAAAGGTACTTGTGAAAATGCTCTATGGATTTTATCAGAGCTAACAATTCCTTTCGAGTAACGCAATAGTTTCTTTCTGATTTGTTGAAAGTTTTGCTGTAATATTCGATGACTCTTTCTTCGCCTCCTTGTACTTGTGACAAAACAGACCCAATGCCCATATTGCTAGCATCCGTATCTAGAATAAATAGTCCCGTAGTCTGTGGATACGACAAAATAGGGCTTGAGCAAAGTGCAGCTTTAAGTTGTCGAAATGCTGCCTCGCACTCTCTTGTCCAGTTGAAGGTGGCTTTATTTTCAGTCAGTTTATGTAATGGTTTAGCTATATCAGCAAACTTATCTACAAATCTCCGATAATAGGTACATAGTCCTAGAAAACTTCTAACCTCATGTTTGTCTTTCGGTCTTGGCCATTCTCTTACTGCTTCGACCTTATCCTCTGATGTATGTATTCCGCTAGATGATATCGTATGTCCTAGAAAATGTACCTGATTTTGAAATAGGCAACACTTTTTATAGTTCAATTTCAAATGAGCATTCCTAAATCTGCTGAAAATTTCTTTCAGATTTTTCAAGTGGTCTTCGAAGGATGCTCCCATAACCATCACATCATCTAGGTATACTAAACAGGTTTTCCAAGTTAATCCTTTCAGAACCAATTCCATCAGTCGTTCAAACGTTGCCGGTGCATTGCATAACCCAAAAGGCATAACATTGAATTGGTACAATCCACTTCCAGTTGAGAATGCAGTTTTCTCTTTATCATCAGGGTGGATCTTTACTTGCCAGTATCCACTCTTTAGATCTAATGTCGAAAACCACTTCGACCCCGACAGTGTTGTTAACGTGTCATCTATTCTGGGTAGTGGATAGCTATCTTTCTTGGTAACATCATTAAGTTTCCGATAATCGACACAAAATCTTGTTGTCCCATCCTTCTTCTTAACTAGAACAACAGGTGCTGACCATGGACTTGATGACTCTTCTATGACTCCCTTCTCCTTCATGGATTCGATTAATTCAGCTACTTCTGATTGTTTAGCTAATGGAAGTCTTCGAGGAGCTTGTCGTATAGGGTGGGCATTCCCTGTGTCGATACGGTGGGCAACTAAACCAGTTCCTTCGAGTTCTTGGTCTTCAAAGAGGTCGCTTTCTTCGTGGATAAATTTTCGAGCCAATTTTATCTGTTCTGATGATAAATGTTTCCATGAAGTCTCCAATTTAGTGAAATCAACATACTTTTTCTTAGTTTCCTGTATATCAGCTGGTTCCTCACATCGAGCTATCCACGACACTGGTTCCAATGTAGCCACTGTTTTTCCTTGTTCAATATTTAGCTGTTCGTTACTAATATTAGCTACTCTTACAGGGATGTTTCGTTTTGTCAGAGATAAAGTCCTAGCCGTTAAAAATGTACAGTCTAATTTAGGTTCAATGAGTCCAACACACCACCCAGGATCGTGTTCTGGTCTTACATAGATAATATGCTCTGAGCAAGCAGGTATCTTATAGGCTTGAATTGTTTTCAGACTTACTTGATTTTCATTGGAGCCATAGTTTGGAATGAATTCCTCATTTCCAATCTTTAAAATTCCAGTATTCTTCTCGTAGACTAATCCATATTTTTTCACAATGTCCATACCCAAAATAAACTCATCAGTAATGTCTGCTACAAGAACTTTGTGTGGGATCTGCAATCTTCCCCCAATTTCCAATAAAATCTCAGCTTCTCCTCGAATATAGCTCCTTTGACCAGTTGCTGTCTTCAGAGTTATATTGTACCTCATTGGAGTAATTTTAGATGTTGGTAATATATCAGGCCTAACCAATGATACTTCAGCGCCAGTATCAACAATTACCTTGACAGGTTGTCCTGAGATTGAGCCATTAACTGATAAGCTTCCACCTGCAATGCTTCTAATGAAAACGGTCCTGGGGGCTGTCACTTCCCCAGTCAGAGTTTGCCCCTTTACTCTGACTGGTGGTAGTTTTCCTGATTCCTCCTAGGTGCTGGTGAGGATGATCTTCCTCTGTTTCGGTTATCATCTCTGCCTCTGTTCATTCTGGAACGACATTCTCTACTAGTGTGTCCATATTTTCCACACGAGTAACATTCACCCTTAAAAGATACTCGGTTCTTTTCAAAAGAAGAAATAAGTTTGTCTAACCGTTCCAATACTACTCCAAGTGTATTATTTTCCTCTACTTCCACTTTTCGAGCTCTGTGTGTTGCTCGGTTATTACAAGATGTTAATTTTGCTGTTTCAAATTCTAGAGCCCTCACTAAAGCATCATTTCCTGTTCTAGGTCTCAAAATTTTCAAATGTTGAATCAGGTCGGTGTCTTTTAACCCATTCACAAAAGATTTGACACTCAATTGCTCAAGGATATCATCTGGAGCCATTGGGTAGGCTAACCGAGTCAACTTTTCTACTTCAGCCTGAAATTCTTGTAGTGATTCATTTGCCAATTGATGCCTACCTTCTAATTGGGCCTGATACAACATTTCTTTGTGATCATCACCATATCTCAACTCTAGGGATTTTATTAGAGTTTTATAATCTTCCTGCTCTTTTACTGACAATTTTTGTAACAGTTCTGCAGCTTTACCTCTGAGGGACAAAACCAGTTCTACTGCTTTCATTTCATCTGTCCAACCATTAGCTTGGGCTGCTGCTTCAAACTGTCGTTTGAATATTGGCCAGGAAGAATCTCCATCAAAAATAGGTGGCTTTGAAACTTTCAGTCTGGGGACTTGATTACACATTACTTTTGATTCATTTCTTTCCACTGTAGATATCCGCTTTTCTAAATTTTCTAAATCCTTCAATACCTGTGATTCACGTTCTTCTAAATTATGCAATTGCTCCTCCAGGTCTTCCTTCACATGTACTATTTCTTCAGTTATTTCACCTCTCAATTTCTCATTATCCTCCTTCCTACGTTTGTCGAGGTCTTCCAGGATTTTCTGTAATCTTTGTAATTCATCTAATTTCTCTTGTTCTCGACGTTTTTGTTTTTCTAATTTCTCCTGTTCTCGACGTTTCTGCTCTTCCAATTTCTCCTGTTCTCATTTCTCCTGTTCTCGACGTTCTCGACGTTTCTGCTCTTCCATTTTCTCCTGTTCTCGACATTTCTGCTCCCGTTGACGTTGTTCCTCTTGTTCGGCGAGTTTTTGCATTATTTTTTCCATCATCGATTCCATTTTTCTGGTTATTGGCATCCCACACTTCTGACACCAGTTGTTACGAATTCGGGTTCGCTAGGATGATTTCCAATAACTAACTAAATTTAATTAATAAACAAATCGGTATTTATTTACACAACAGTAATTTTAAAATAACCACACTTTTCAATAACTGTCACTACTTCAAAACACAAGCTTCGTTCTTCTTTAATAACACGGTAGTTCACTGTAAACTAACACTGTAGACTAACTGTAGACTGTCCCTCGTCTCTTCTATGGTCGCTTTTATATGTCTTGTCATTCCTTCGAGAAGCTTCCAGAATGTTCTAGTCTTCGAATTAAGAGGGCGGTTACTTCAACGTTCATCGAATATTCCAGAGAACACAGAGTCGGCTTTAGACATTTTCGTAACAATATCAATTAACTTATGTATTAAGAATTTTTTGAATGAGATTTATCACATTACGTACAAGATGTTTCATAGAGTTCAAAATAACGACATCAATTGAGAGATCTCCCTTGAATATAATTATTGCAATATGCTCGGAACATCGTTATTCAAATGATGCAGGAATTAAACGCTTTATACATATATTTTTTGTTGTAATAGGGACAACCACTATGGGATATTCCACTGACATAATGTATAAACAGTTTCAGGGAGCTCTCAATTTCAATATTCCAAAAAATATATCCATTGGACATCTTTTAGGAGACATACTGAAGATATTTGAAATATGAAATAACTGAGATGTATCATAAGAAATGAAACGTCTGAAACGTAGCAGGTACTACTTAAATCAGATATCTCAGGGATAAATTATTTAGGAGTGCTATCGCATATTCCAGATACGATATGAATTTGGCAATAACCATGTGATATCAAGAATAGATCTTATAATTTGCGATGTTCAAGAGATTGCTTAGTGATGTACTATTTATTGTATATTTGTAATCTGCATGAGATTATCTCAGAGAGATCCTGTGTTTACTGGGTTATTTCTAAAAAATTTCCATGCCTACCAAATAGACTGTGGGCTAAACTAGAACTAGATTAGTATACAATGGGGTCCTGTAAATTCATAAGAGCACACGCTATAATGACACATTCATCTAGCACACTAACCAACTTTGAGTTTAACAGAGAATGTGGTTTCAACATAGAGAATTCCTGTATTCTTCGAATAACCCCCTCAATGTGGATCCTTAAGCTTGCAATCTGCTTAGTTTGATGAGCCTCTTTCTTGCTTAATTTAGGCCCTTGAATCACACTGGGGGGTATTAATAGATGACATTTTTTTGGATTAATAGTTGTTCAATATGTTTAAGACCACGGTCGGCTAAAACACAACTTCCAGGCTCTAGTTGGTCAAGAAATTCACAGTTTTCCACAAGTAAAGTGTCACTTATCCGTCCTCCATATCTTGATGATATATAATTTACCAAACCATTTGGTGTACTTGATATTAAGTACTTGATTGTATTCCCTTTCTTATATTCAGACCATGTTAATGCCTGATGTACTGATTTAGAAGGCTTTTCAATTTCAAAACAGTTCATGATGCAGTTGACTTTATTTTAGTGATGCCTAAATGCGATTGGAAGGGATGTTTTAATTTTTTTCTTATCTAGTTTTACAATGAAGAATTTAAGAACATCAGAAATCATTGGAATACATTTTTTAAATATTTTGCCAGCATATGATGTAGATATTCCAAACTGATCAGAAAGTTCTGAGAATGTTGTATTCAATCTTATTTTTTTTAGCTTATTGAGTAATATGTTCTCAATAGGTATGTTGTTATTTTTTTCAATTAAATTTAATAAAAAGTAACAGTTATAAGGTATTCCAATATACAATCGTGGTTTGGCTCTAATTTTTTTACCAATACTGTCTACGGCTTGCTTTGCTTCTCTATTCTTTTCTAATATAGCTTCCTCTTCATTTGAGCTACTGGTTTCGGACAGTGTTTTCAACTGTAACAATTCAACGGAATGTGATGATTGTTGAAATATTGAATGGCTGCATAGTGATGTGTAACTATCAAGACCACAAGTAATTTTTTGTGGATTTTGGAAGTACTTGGCATAGCTAACTTTATATGTTCTACTTTGAAGGGTGATGTTGATACAGTTGATGTCCATGTTTTGGATGCTGATGTTGCAATACTATGGGATTTGAATTTTGTTTGCGTTGACTTACTTCTGAAGTATGTACTCTTCACAAAAACTTGAACTCCTTTATGTTGATTTTTTGGCTGATGTTCGACTACGACTACTACAGGTGAACCTAAAATAAAGATAAAGGTAATTATTGTTAATCTGTCTAAATCTTGAGGTAAGTAAATTACACACTCGCAGACAGAAATAGATATATTTTGGTCTGATAAGTACTTACTAGCAGGCAAAGTTGTATTCACTTCTTGCTCTTGGGCATCACTCGCCAATTTACTGTCTTCGAGAGCTTCCTGTACTGAAGCCAATCTTATTTGGAGTAGTTTTTGATGTGTTCGTACATTGAGGTACTGCACACCAACGATATTTTTTTCGTTCCATAACTACAAATCAAGAAGGTACTCCACGAAACGAAACTTCTCACGAACTTATGCTTATGTGGCTGTTCTGTTATGAACACAAATGACGTCACGCGCTCTCAGACGACATAAAGTGGCGTTTTGGCGGGATTTTTAAACAAACAATATTAAAACATGATTTTGAGTACCTAAAAGGCTATGAATAAATAAAATTTTATTTTTTATGGGAATAAGTATCCATAAAGATTAATTTAAAACACTTTCTGAAAATTTGTCCGATCCCCTATTTACTATCTTCAAAATTATATTTTTTACTCAATGATGAAATATACTTTGATCTAATTTCATTATATTTCGATACACATCATAATCAATGGTAATCCCAAGATACTCTTCAATTTTTCCAAGATCTTCAATTTCAAATTCTTTTGATAGCAGAAATTTGTTTTTTTTAATTCCTCCTCATTTCTGCTACAAATCAATAAATCATCAACATAAATCAACAAGTAAACAATATATTCCTTATTTTTAAGAGTATACAAACAAAAATCAATATTACTTCTTTCAAAACAAATAGTTAACAAAAACTCATCAAGGCATTCATACCAAGCATTTGGACTTTCTTTTAAACCATACAAAGCCTTTATTAATTTACAAATCTCATTTGTACCATCTTCATAACCTTTCGGTTGTCTAACAAAATCTTCAGACTTAACCCAACCGTTTAAGAATGCAGTCTCTACATCCATTTCATCAATTTCTAAACCTGCCTGACAACAGTATGAAAACAAAATGTTTAAAATTTGCATTTTCGCTACTGGATAATATCAGTGGCGGCTCGTGAGGTGTTTGTTTATAAGGAGGCTGCAAGAGGTGTTAAAAAATACACCATAGGAGAAAATTTTCAGGATTTCGAGGTCAACCGCCTTATAATTTAAAGAATATCAAAGTAAAACAAGCACCCTAAAATATTAATTTCTTTGGGAAAATTTTGTTTTCACTTTCGAGTGTCTTGAGACCTACAACTCCTATTTACAATATTCACAAAAACTCTTCTCAGCCAATTAATCAGTTCATCGATTCATCAAATTTTTCTTTCACAAAATGGGTACCTACCTACCTACTTAACGAATTTGTTACTTATTCGAGGAATTAATCAATTGTTGCCCAGCAAGAACCAGGTGAGAGTTTTTTCTTGCCAAAAATAAAATAGGACCCTCCCAAAAATAGATTAAAATAAAATTGTCATAAAAGTCAATTGTCATAAAAGTAAAACAAAACTTAATAAAATAACAACAAAATAAGATAATAAAATATACATTTAGACCTAAACAAAAAAATTTAAATAAATTCTTTGGTATAGACATCTATTTTTTAAAATTCCTGCATAGATGCCAAGGCAGAAGTCTTAAATAAAAATAATGTTTACATAAAATTAAACAAAAAATAAATTCTTTGAAGATTTTTACAAGGAACAACGAATTCTTTGGTATAAGACTAAGTAAGAAAGGACCTAGTACTACAAACAGACTTCAAGATGACGGCAAGTGAACAAGACGCAACCGATACGCTATGCAAATATTGTAGAAAATATGTGGTAAAATTGATAAAATGTGAAAAGTGTCATAGCACGTATAATCCATCATGTGCACAAAAAATTTAAAGTGAAACGGCATTAATTTGCTGTGAAAAAAAAAACTTAGAAGTGTCTGATAATCAGACTAATTCAACAGAACTAAACATACAGGCATATACTGGAACAACAATCACCAAGAATTCCTCAAGGGAAGATATTCTAATTAATATCATATTAAGATTGAAAGAAACAAACAAATTACTTTTTGAGAACAAGGAATTCTTTGAAAGACAAAATCAAGAAACTTAAAGACCATATCTCGATCAAGGACACCAGAATTGAACAGCTGAAGAAACAGATTGCAAATGTAAACATTGCAGGAGAGAACATACACGTTGATAACGGAACATCGTTTGATGACAGTATCAAAAAATCGTCGATTTACTGGTTTAAGAGGAAAATTCATATTAAAAAAAATTTAAAACACTGCTTTTACTTTATTTAAAAAATTCAGATCATTAAGATTCTCAATAAAATAAAACATTAAAATACTGCAATGGGCCATTTTAACTGAAACACCAATCATAGCGCATGACGTCACGCTTAGGTAAACTCCGCTGTCAATACTCTAATTCACTGTGTTTTGTTGTTGTGAATAGGTAGATACTACTGATTACGGATTTGGATTGGTGGTTTATCGATTCCACTCTACTATAACAATGAAACCAAGATTTGGTAAGGCAAATAGCTCAAATTTGACCAGGATTGATGTATTAACGTTGGGCGATTTCCTAGCAATAAATGAATAATTTTGCTCGTCTGAGTTTAGAAACGCAAGAACTTCCTTGTAAGTAAATTTTGTATTTATTATTACCCTAGATACAACCAATTTAGATATTATCAAACACGTTTCGAACTCATGCGACTTTATTTCACTTTCATAGGTTATTTTTACAATAAACTTTTTGAGGTTAGATCCCTCACAGCTTGTAAGTTACTATTTTGTTAATACCATGTTAAGACCCGATAAAACGACTAAATTACTGTAACTTATAAACACCTACTAGTACTAGCCGTATTTTTCCTCATAGTAAACACCTAATTAATTTCAATTATTTCAGGTCTTCAACAGCATCATATGGGGATGATGCAATCAGTTATATGCATAGGAAACGGAAAAGAAAAATTTGTACAGTAAAGTGCAAGATTTGCCCAGAGTAAATATATGTGTATATATATATATATATATATATATATATATATATTTATATATATATATATATATATATATATATATATATATATATATATATATATATATATATATATATATATATATATATATATATATATATATATATATATATATATATATATTAGTTATGTAGTCAAAGTACAGCTTATCCATTTTAATGACGTCAATAGTAACCTTGTGCTGATTCATCGCTGCTTGCCTATATAAGCCCCCACTAACATAGAACCGTAAGATTAATTAAGTAACTTCCATCTTGTAAACTTCACATCGAATAAATTGTTTTTTTTTAAAAAGTAATTCTTAGTGTTGAAAACCAAAATTGGTGACGAGGATGGGATTGTTGCATTAAACCCTACCGAATAAAATAAGTTCAACAAACAAGATAAATCTTCCGAATCTTGTAAGAAGATTAATCAATGCGTTAACTTAAAAAGTAAGAAGAAAAGTTTAAGTGAATTTTAATTCTTGAGCACAATCCGAACTACAACACAAGCTCAGTTTTATCTCATAGTGATTGCGAATTTGGTAGTACCAGTCCCGAGTTCTACTGACCAGACAAGAATTCAAACAGGGTGCAAAGCAAGGGTAGCGCCGACGACTCCACCTTGGAAGAAACAATCAATGTAAGTTGCAAGTGTTAATTATCTTCCTGTTTTTCCTACGGTTTCCAGCCCCAAAACCTAGACTCCCTATAGCTTACTGTTATAGCAGGTCATTTTATATTAAGTCAAGGGATAAAAAAAAAAATATATAATAAATATTTTCCCAACGAAATTTTTCATAAAATTGAAAATTTTACAATATTGATTCCCTAATAGAATCAATCGAAAATTTGAATTTAGATTCTCAACGACGAACTAAATCAGATAAAATAATTAATATGGCAGAGAACCATAATTTAATGTTAGCTCGTGAATTTGGAGCATTATTACCGAAATTTTCCGGTATACAAGCCTAGTTAAATTCATTTTTAAGTGCTTGCGAAGAATATATTGCACAATTCTCAGCGATGGAAGCAATCGTAAAGACGTATTGCGTTGCAGTTATTAAAAGTAAATTAATAGATAAAGCGAACGCGGAATATCGTTCCTCTAACGTACCAAATACATGGCACGCATTTAGACATTTTTTATTGCAGAAATTTGGTGATCATGCGAATTTAGATGTATTAAAGAATAAATTACAATTCTTACGCAGAAAACCAAATCAAGATATTTTAGATTTCATTGAAGAAATCAAAACTCATAAAATTAGAATTAATTACAGAATAGATGCGGAACCTACATTAGATGCTGCATTAAAATTGTTACACAAACAATTGGTCTCGGACTTAGACAAAAATGTTTTAATCAGTAATGTTGCAATAGAATTGCAAACCTCCTTACTAACGACACCGAATATAACATTCGATTTAGCTATTACAATGGTCGAAAATTATATTTCCCAAAAATCTCAGTTAGATTTAATGCGAACTTGGAAGCATACGAATGATAGCCAACAAAAGGTATTTCCTTCTCGACCAATTAATGTACAACCTAAAATAATTGCGCAAAGACAATTTCCCACTAACAGACAAGTTTTCGGGAATAATCGGTCAGAAATATCAAAAACAAATGTTTTTAAACCTAATAGTAATTATATACCGAAATATAGACCATCCCCTATGTCTACGACAACAGCTAACCCAATAGCACAACAAAGACAAGTGCAATATAGGAATCAATTACCCCACTATGCGTCATATAATAGAAATGCGCAAGATTATAATAACTTTCAAAATTCAAGACAAATAACTCCTAATTATATATCGGAAGAAATTACTAATTTCGATATAGAGATAAACGATGAAAATCAATTCGAAGAAAATACTGATTTCAATCACGAAAATATTTCAGATGTTATTGGGAAAATTGAGGAAGTAGATCATGAAAATTTTCAGATAAGTGCCTCAGAAATACCGTTAACTTAGATTCACTAAATAATACGAAAAAAGCTTTTCAGCTACCAGAACCACCATTTAATTTTACATCAAAAATTAAACATAATATTAGAACGAAAGATGAAATTCCCATTCATTCTAAAATTTATAAATATTCGGGAAAACATCCTGAAAAAACTGAAAATATTGAACATAAGGAAAGTCAATTATCATGCGAAAAATTCTTTATTCAATTTCAACGGAAACAAATAACTAGCGATAATGTAACAGAAGAGAACGATAATTTATTCAATGCGCCAGCAGATTTTTCTCTGTGTCACTGTGTGAGTAAAGATTTCCATATGAATAAAGGCATCGCCCTTCATTTCAAAAATAAATATAACAATGTTACAGAGCTAATTTCGCAAAATAAAAATGTTGGTCAAGTTGCTTGTTTACGAAATCAAGACAGAATGCTTTACTACCTCATCACTAAAAATAAATTTTTTGATAAACCAACATACGAAAATGTATTTTCCACCTTATTGTTTCTAAAACTTTTATGCTTGAAAAATAGAGATAAATGTATTGCCCTTCCAAAACTATCGACAGGACTTGATAAATTAGACTGGAATCAAATTTATGAAATGATTAAATATGTATTCTCAAATTGCGATATACAGATAAAAATTTATACAAATCCACAAATTCCAGAAAACGTAAATAATCAATTAAATAAAGAGGAAATTACTTTGGAAAATGTCAAAGACTTTCATCAAAGAGAAATTAAAATTTCAAATCCTAAAATATCAAATAGACGAATTACAAAAAACGAAAACTTTAAAATTCCTATTAATTTCCAAGAAGTAATTGCAAGACGATATTCTTATCCCATAGCATTTAATCACGAGATGAAATTCAAACCAGAAACGTACAATGATGCGGACTATTTGTCCCGATTAAAAATAGATGAAGATGAATCATTATATTTGAAGGACAACAATAAACGAAAGGAAGCACTTAAGATAAGCGATGATGCATCAATATCTCGAAATTGCAACAACAATGTATGTAATATAGACCACTCTATTGTCTCCAGCGAAATTAATATCTTAGAAGACGAGATTAATTCGTTATCTCCATACATAAAAACAAATGACCTAGATTCAGATGTAACCTCGGATGTAACTATTCCTTCAGATAAAACACCGCATGAAACAGATTCAGTTTCAAATCATGTACAGACAAATCGTAAAACCTTTAAAACTATATTGCAAGTAATTAATACTGCCACAGACAAAAACGCAGCAAATATTGGAAAATTAATTGAAAAGCGACGAAGTCAAAAAGACTTTCATAAAAAGGAAGTTGTTCATTTAAAACAAAAATGTCAATCCAAATTTGAAAAACCTTACAAGAAAAAATCTAAAAATGTTATTACAGACATTAGGATCAGAAATCCTCAAAGCAAACATTTCTATCATAGAAATCGAATAAAACAAAGAAAACACTAATTAGTTTTCATAATTTTCAGATGACCCCTGCATCCTTCATCCTTTTATTTATATTGGTTAAAGTTCATACATTCTCTGTTCAAGAGATTTCACATAATTTAATACCTATACATTTAGGCAAAATTTATGTAGCCGATCATGCTAAATATTTACTGTTTCATTATGATATATCGGGAATACCCGAATTAATTAGAATCCAAAAAGAAATAATTAAAGAAAGCATAAACACGACGTACACTGTTCCTGTGTACCAATATCTGGTTATGGCTAATACTTCGGTCAATAGAAATGAGCAAACTTTTAATAATATAATCACACAGAAAATACGTTCGCGAAAAGGCTTATTGAATATTGGAGGATCCACTTTTAAATTTTTATTTGGTACTTTAGACGCGGACGATGAATTAATATATCAAAAATATTTTGAAGCAATTAAAAAGAATGAGAACATTTTGAAAGCTAATCAGCAGAAATACTGCGAATAGTATCCGATACTCAAACGAAATATGTGAATACTATTAATTTTTTAATTAAGAAAACTGAACAGTTAAAGGTAGCTAACGATTTAAGTTTAAAACTTAATTTAATAATTCTCCATTCACACGAGATAGCAATAATATTATCAGAAATTGAAAATGCCATCAGTTTTGCACGTTTGCACCTCTTACATGAAAATATTCTACCTCTGTCTAAATTTAATGAAGTAATAAAGAAAGAAAAAATGTTACCATTCTCTCATTTAACAGACTATTATGCTGTATGCGTAACAAAAGTTTTTATTAAGGGTTTCAATATTTTATTTAGCATAACCATACCAATATTTAAGAATGATAAATATGACTTGTTTAGATTGTATAACGTACCTTTCCGAAATACCAGAATTCCTAACCTTAATTCCTATGGGTTAACACGCAACGAAGAGATTGTATGGAATACCGAAGTCATTCAACAAGTCGAAGACTTCTACATCTGTAAACAAGAATACCTGAAGAAACCCCCTGAATGTGTCCGAATGGTTCTAAAAACCCTGCAAGAACATTGTAATCGCAGTTCGGTTGAGCCTCAAGAAGATTTATTCGAAATGGAAAATGGAAATATCATTTCCATTAACAATGAAATGTTACAAGAAGAATGCGAAAGTGGTTCATTCTCTCATAAAATCCCTAAATTATCTCAGATTACGTCAGAATGTATAATTACTGATGGATTCAAGAGAATACACCCCCGAGAAGTTTTCAACACCTATGCTCAGGTCTATCTTGCGCCACTGGAAGCGAATTGGACCTATACAACAAATTGGAAGAATATCCAAGAAGAAGACATCCCCAAACTGGACGACCTATACCAATGGGCTCCACATCCTACAACTATAAGCTTCATAACAATTGTATTTGTAATCTTTATTATTATTGTAGTGATTATAATTTTTTATAGAATTTTCTTGAAGATTCGTCACCTTAAAATTAAGGATAACGAACTTTCTTTAAATGGGGAGGAGTTATGTAGTCAAAGTACAGCTTATCCATTTTAATGACGTCAATAGTAACCTTGTGCTGATTCATCGCTGCTTGCCTATATAAGCCCTCACTAACATAGAACCGTAAGATTAATTAAGTAACTTCCATCTTGTAAACTTCACATCGAATAAATTGTTTTTTTTTTAAAAGTAATTCTTAGTGTTGAAAACCAAAATTATATATATATATATATATATATATATATATATATATATATATATATATATATATATATATATATATATATATATGTTTATATATATATATATATATATATATATATATATATATATATATATATTATATATATATATATATATATATATATATATATATATATATATATATAATATGTAATATAATATATATATATATATATATATATATATATATATATATATATATATATATATATATATATATATATAATTTATATATATATATATATATATATATATATATATATATATATATATATATATATATATTATACTAGCTGACCCTGCAAACGTTGTTCTGTCATATAAATTATTTTTATCTATTCATCTATCTGCCGATGTATATCTACCTATCTAACTATATATCTATCTATCTAGATAGTTATCTATCTTTCTATCTATCTAACTATCTATCTATCTTTCTCTCTATTCATCTATCTGCCGATGTATATCTACCTATCTATCTATCTATCTATCTATCTGTCTAACTATCTATCTATCAATCTATCTGACCTGGCAAACGTTGTTTAAATTATTAAAATGGCTATTGAAAAATATGGGTTGTTGATAGAAGGGTGAAAATTAAGAGTTGTATGTATTAACTTAAGTTTTTTACCGAGATAAAGGTTTTTTCGTGAATAGTAAATGTGTACCCACCTTACGGAAGAGTATTTCAAAATCTTTCGTCACGCCTATTATCGAAAGTTGACAAACAAGCAGGTAAAACTGAAAATCTGATAGGTGCCGCAACGAACGGTCATAAAGGTGTTATAACCGATCTTCGTGGACTGTAACTGAAGATCTTCACAAGAATATGCGGAATATTCAAGATGAGAAAATGTTAGAAATTATAAACCTAAATAACTATCCGTCTATAATTGAACTTAATATTGCTGAAGAAACTACTCAGAATGAAACAGGCAGGAAAAAACAAATCTCAAAACACGAAGAATGGCAATTGAAACGCAATAGACGACCGCGTAAATCTGGCTCAATTAGGCATGGTTCTTCATAAATAGAGTAAAGAATCACGTAACCTAACAGAAACTATAATTGAGGAGTATATAAGAAAGAAACCTGGTTTTATAAAAGAACTTGTAGAAGTGAAAGAACTGGCGTTTGACAGAAAAAAAGGGGATGGTAATTATTTAGTGTTGTCCAAAAACTCCCAATTTTGATCAAATTTCGGATTCTTACTTATTTTGGCCTGAAAAAGCCGCATATGAACTCCGATTTGGTCGCTTCTTCACATTTTTCTTTGAAAATATTAAGCTAACCTGACTCATTCTAACCTCACTAACCTAACCTCCGAGTTCAAGAAAGTAACAATTTCATGATTTATATTGAAAAAGACAATTTTTATCAATTTAAAATTCATCTAACCCATGAATTCGATACTTTCTTGAACTCGGAGGTTAGGTTAGTGAGGTTAGAATAAGCCACGTTAGCTTAATATTTTCAAAAAAAATGTGAAGAAGCGACAAAATCTGAGTTCATATTCGGCTTTTTCAGGCCAAAGTAAGTAAGAATCCGAAATTTGATCAAAATTGGGAGTTTTTGGACAACACTAAATAATTACCAAGGGGATAAAAAGAGTTTTTTAGTGAAGGTGCCATTTGTGAAAAAGAACGAACTATATAACCATGAATTCTGGCCGGAAAACGTTGGAATCAAACGTTTTAACTTTCAGCTATATGAAAAAAAGGTAAATATTTAGATAAACGTAACACTCTTGAAAATTCATAAAATTTTGGTTACTTACTAATTTTGGGCTGAAAAAGACGAATCTGATATCAGAAAATCCGGGAAATCAACTATTTCCACATTTTCACCTTCGAAAAATTTCTAAGGAAATGTCAACATAGCGCAATCATAATGGCTGTCGTTCAGTATTGCAGTAATGCCAACCTACAATAAGGAACTACGAAATAACTCTAATTTACATAAAATTTTCGTTTTACTCACTCATTTTGGGCCGAAATTGAGCCTGAAAAGAGTGAAAGCAGAAAAAACAGTTATGAAGTTCATAAAAGTATAGAATTCATGAAATAGACAATGTTTTTGATAATAAAATTCATCTATTTCATGAATTCTATACTTTTATGAACTCGGAGGTTAGGTTAGTAAGGTTAGAAAAAGTCAGGTCAGCTCAAGTTTTTGAAAAAAGAAAGATGACCCAGAGACAAAATCTGACTTCATATTCGGCTTTTTCAGGCCAAAATAAGCTATAATCCGAAATTTCAAGTAAATCGCGGCAGTCTGTTGAATTATCGATAAATACCATAGTTTTTTCTGCTTTCACTCTTTTCAGGCTCAATTTCGTCAATTTCGGCCCAAAATGAGTCAGTAAAACGAAAATTTCATGTAAATTAGAGTTATTTCGTAGTTCCTTATTGTAGATTGGCATTACTGCAATACTGAACGACATCCATTATGATGACGCTATGTTGACATTTCCTTAGAAATTTTTCGAAGGTGAAAATGTGGAAATAGTTGATTTCCCGGATTTTCTGAAATCAGATTCGTCTTTTTCAGCCCAAAATTAGTAAGTAACCAAAATTTTATGAATTTTCAAGAGTGTTACGTTTATCTAAATAATGTAATTTTTTATAGGTAACACACCAAAGAAAAACAAGGAGAAGTTTAAAAAGCCGGTGGAATACGGTTCCCACAACAAATACCCTCAGAGGAAACTTAGTATATTCCATCAGAATGTAAGATCTATGAGAAATAAAACCCAAGAACTGGATGGGTACCTAGTAGACAAAAATGTTAATGTTTTATGCTTAACAGGACACTGGCTTCAGGCTGATGAGGTGGAGAACATACATATTGAAGGTTTCGATATGAATTGTACGAAAGAAAAACAAAGGAGTGGGTTCTGCAATTTTGTCTCTGCCCACCTTGGAGGTGTCTCCACTCGACTCAATAGTTGGCTGTTGGCCTGAGCATAGAAAATATCATTGAAATTAGTGGAATTTTGCTAAGTAACTTAAGTATACATTTAATAACAATTTGTAGGCCCCCACAAGGCGATTTTAAAACTTTTTTAAACACCATTGAAGAAATTGTGTCCAGGTATGAAATAAATGAAAAAGTAATAATTTTAGGGTATTTTAATGTTCATTTTGGAACGAATCAAAGGGAGTGCACTCTACTTTGCGATTGCTTACACAGCAATGGTTACTATCAGTTAATTGATGGGGCAACGAGGCGAGATGCATGCCTAGATAATGGCTTTATAAATTTTGATCCAACTTCTATTTCAGTGATGTTACAAGTGTCGTGTACATCAGATCACATTGGTCAGTACTTATATTCAACTGGTCGAGGATCAAAATAGGCAAAACCTTCAGCGAAAAAAGAAAGTGTGTAGACCGATAACAGAAAGGGGTTCTTTTGATTTTTATAACAGAGTGAACAGTTTGTGTTTTGAATTTATAAATACTGACATTGGTGTTATTGAGAACTTTAATATTTTGGATTTATTAGATCGATACTTGGTGTAAATTAATGAACATATTGAAACAATGGTTAAAAATAACAATTTACACATTTATTATAAGAAATAACGCATGACGCGCGTTTCGTTGGAACTTCACTTTCTTCAGATGCTAATGGCAAACTAACTATGATTATCTGTTACTTATATCGAAAACTAGAAATGACAAATTATGTAGAAGGGGCAAATACAGCGATGGTTACAAATAATTATTAGGAAAGGAAAAACCAATTCTGAACTGCTAGTCATAATCTGTTTTTCAAAATATATTTTGTATCGCTTCGAGTATACTGGTAGTCTGTTACATATTTGCAATATATATAAAAAATTATATATCTTCTATAGGTTGTGCTAACTGAAATATAATTTTTCAATATTCGAAATTTCATTTACGTTTCAGTGTCTTGTTCTATATATTAACAGATGTTGTTGGGAAGAAAAATATTCCTATATACATACTATTAGAGTGATTTTCAATTAATGTAGCAATTCGGAATGAAAATGATACTACTTAAAAACCGAGAACAGAAGTAGAAAGCTATGATATTCAGGACTCCTAATTCGATGTTCACTTGTCATATTCTGTAAATGTATATATATATATATATATATATATATATATATATATATATATATTTATATATATATATATATATATATATATATATATATATATATATATATATATATATATATATATATATATATATATATATATATATATATATATATATATATATATATATATATATATATTGTTTAATTGATTACATTCCTTACATGCATTCATATACTAGTTATACATTACTATTACTATTAGATAGAATTTGAATCACAAAGAAAAGATAAAAACATAAAAGAATGCTAGATTCATACACTTGATAAAAATTCAATGGCTTTTATTTGGCACCTAGGTTAGGGAAACCTGTATGTGCCATTTGAATAGGTCTTAGAGGTCTAAAAGGAGATAGAGTTATAAGCAATAAGTCTAAAGAGAGATAGAATTACATACAATACACAGGAAAAACTTAAACGTTAAACTTGGGAACTAATGTGAGAAAAATATATAATTACCATAATATAACATATATTATTCCAGAAAATATCTGTAGAAATTTCTAGAATTTTGATAAATATACATTGAGGCAGTTTTATTGAATTTGTGAGGTTTATGCAGCATTTTTACCTCAATCGGTAAGTTATTGTAACATTTTGGGCCCAGGTAGTTAGAGCAATTTTTGAAGAATTCACTATTTGGTTTTGGAACTTCAATACATTTGTTAGATACATTTCTAGTGATATGACAATCATTAATATAATTTTTTGAATGTTCGTGTTTGTGTATATAACAACATATGGTATGAATGTATATGCATCTAATATTTTGAATTTTTTCATTATATAATAGCAGAGTAGAGTACCTTCGACTTTTCTTAAAAATAATTTTTAAAATTCTATTCTGAATAACATTTAATGGCCTCAGAGCCACTTCATATAAGCCTCCCCATACCAGGATTCCATAACGTAATATAGATTCCACTAAGCTGAAGTACAGTGTTATTAAGAGGTCTAAGCTAAGAAATTGTTTCACAAGATAGAACTTGTAAACTAAGTATCTAAGTTTTTTTGTTACGTAGGTTATGTGGGAGTCCCATTTTAAATTTTGATCGATGATAATACCTAAATATTTAGAGGTTTTAGTTTCTTGTATTTCGGAGTTTAGGTTATCATATATTAATTTCTTAAATTGGGGACGATCAGCAGATGTTTTGGAAAATGCAATATAATTTGTTTTTTTAACATTTAGTGATAGTTTAAAGGCATCTAACCAATTTTTGACGTGTTTAATTCCTGCAACGGCTCGTATCTTCACGGCTTCCCAATCTATACCACTAAAGACAAGTACGGTGTCATCTGCATATGATATTACTTTACCCTGAATATCTATTTCAGTTAAGCTTTTAATATATAGGTTAAATAGTATTGGACCCAGAACTGTTCCTTGAGGTATACCAATCCGTACATTTTCAGGAGTACTAACAGTTTCTCTAATTTTGACTTTTTGCTTTCTGTTCGTTAGATAGTTTTCAAAGACCCTCAGCACAAGACCCCTCACTCCATTTTGTTCTAGGACATCAAGGAGTTTTCGATGGGGTACCGTGTCGAAGGCCTTTGCTAGGTCCAGGAATACTGCTATACATTTATTATTCTTATTCATTTCATCAGCAACATGTGATGTTAATTCATGCATGGCATCACTTGAGTTTAGGCCCTCGGTAAATCCATATTGATGTTTAGGGAGTAGGTTATTGGTTATCAAGTAGTCCATTAATCTTTCCTTTAAACATTTCTCAAATATTTTCGCTAAATTGCTAATTAAACTGATTGGTCTGTAATTAGTTATTAGATTAGGATTTCCAGCCTTATAGATGGGTGTTATTACAGAGGTTTTAAATTCATCTGGTACAATTCCAGAATTAAATATAAGAGTTATAATATGTTTTATGGGTTTCAGTAAATAGGGATGTAATAGTTTCAGATATTTAGCAGTTATACCGTCGAATCCAGGAGCGCTATTATTTTTTAGACTATTTATATATTTGATGATGTCATTTTCCGAAACTGGTTTTAGAAACATTGATTTATTTATTGGGTTTACGGGAAACACTGTGTTACAATGGGGAATATTTTCATGCATTTCGATACCAATGGAAGAAAAATAGGCATTACAGTAGGTTGCCATTTCTTTGTCATTTTGAAATTCTTCAAGTTGACTGTTAACAATTTGAAGATTATTACCCTTTTTAGATCTTTCATTGGTTGCTTCTGAAATTATTTTATGTTTTTTTAGGTTATTTTTATTTTCGTTTAATTCATTTCTATAGTAGTTGTTTCTGGTTTTGGATATTATTTTATTTAAGTTGTTCCTAAATGTTTTATAGTAATTTACTTTTTACGTTGTGTAATTTTTTTGCAGTTGTTTTTTTAGTTTGTCTCTGGTTTTTATAGAATTAATTAAGCCATTTGTTATCCATGGTTTAATTTTTTTCTGAACTTTGATCTTAATATTTTCATTTGTTTGACTAGTTTTGACGTAGGATTGGAATTTCTCATAAAAATTTTGTGTTGCTATTTCTGGATTATTTTCACTACATACGCTTTCCCAAGTTTCTACTTCAAAATGCCTTATTAATGCATCAGTGTCAGTTTTAATCACTGTGTTATATGTATCACATGATGATGTATTTTTTTTTGATGGATGTGAGATGTTTATCATAATAGGGTTATGATCTGTTATGTCATAACTGATTACATATGCGCTTGTAAGTATTTTTTCAGTTTTTATATTATTTCTTAAGAAAATATGATCTAGACATGACTGACTTTGTGGTCTTGTAACAGTATTGATATGAGATAAAAATCCATTTGAGTGTAGGGTTGCCAGATAATCATTTGTAATGTTATTGGCTACATCTAGAAGGTCAATATTCATGTCTCCTATTAGTATTTCAATATTTTTATCTAGATAGTTAATTATAAAACTCTCAAGGTCGAGGATAAATGTGTGGACAGAGGTTTGAGGAGACCTATATATAGCGCTAACGCCAAAGGATAAATTATTAACTTTTAAACTCACCCTAGTGACACATATGTTTGATAATTCCAATTTAGTGGTATTGACTTCTGCACTGAGATTTGACTTGATAAATATTATTACACCATCGTTTCTGTTTATGTCACTATTGTTATAGAATGTGGTATAGTTCGGTAGATTGAAGTTAGTAGTTGATTGTAATCGAAAACATTCAGATAATATTATTATGTCACAGAATTTAATTTGAAAGCTTTCTAAAAATATTAATAACTCATCAAAATTTTTTTTTATGCTTCTAATGTTGATATGTAGGACATTTAGAATTTTTTCGTTTATGTTAATTTTATTTGATACTTCAGTAGCATCAATGATTTCATTAATCGTATCATTTTCAATAGAATTCAACAAATCATTTTCCTGTGTAATATTCATTATTTAAAATTGGTTTGTTTCTAATCTGCATATGCAGTTTTATTTTGAAGTATCGTTTTATGGTACTGTAAAGAAGGACAACTCAAATCTAGTGCAGAGTGCTCACAGTTGTAGTTTGTATTGAATTTTTCATTCGATATTTTACAATTTTTACAAAAAGTTTTAACCTTGGGACATAGTCTCTCGTCATGTTCTTCACTGCAGTTACCACAGACAGTGGAACTCCTACAATTTTCTTTTTTGTGGTAGAAGCCTTGACACTTGAAGCAGCGGGGAATGTCCAAATCTTCATAGACTGGAAGCCTCTCCCAACCAATACATAGTTTTTGTTTTTTCATTATTTGATTAAATGCAGTCGCTGAACACTCACAGTATATAGTGTTTACACCTTTTTTTGTTTTTCTGATATAAGTGGTTTTAACTTCTCCTGATATTTCATTTTGTTCTATGATGCTTCTGTCTATTTCTTCTGGTGTGATGTTTTTACTGAAGTTACAGATCTTTATTCTGGGCTTTCTCATTTTTGTTAATGATATATCATACGTATCTTTTAATTTATCTTGAGCAGCCTTTTCTAGAGTTTAAGTATCTCTTTTTGTTTGACAGGAAAGAATAATGGTGCCATTTTTTCCCATCTTGACTTGATTTACTCCTATTTTCAGATTGATTAAGTTAATCTTTTTATTTAATTCCAATTTGGTTTTTGATCCATCTTGTGATATTTTTGGTTTAATGATTACTTTGGGGGGATTTGTTTTCCTTTCATTATCAACTTTGCTTCGTTTTACTGTCTCAGCGTAGGTTTGTGTGGTATTTTCTATTTTTTCTTCATATTGTTTGATTTTTTCTTGAAGTAGTTCTATTATATCATTTTTACTATTTATTATTTCGTTCTTATCTTCAACTGTTTTCCTGAGATAATCAATCAATTCATAGTTTCTACATTTTTTACAGATAAACTTCAGAAGTCGTGTTCGTAGGAGCATACATCGAATTTCTGAGGGGGACAATTCTGAACATTCGTTGCAATAAATTTTTCTGCATTCATCACATGTAGAACATGGATATTTCTGTTCCTTAGTTGGTTGTAAAATATTATTGCATTCTGAGCATTGCATTGCCATGTTTATTTGTTAGTTTGATCCATTTCATTGGGTATATAGCAGAAATACGTGCGCCACTGGCGTTTGTGTTTTATTCTAGATAAGGAACGTAGACACTTATATATTTTTTTCCAGCTTTGCCACTTTTTGCTCTTCTTGTGGATCTGATCACTTCTTATCAGTTTATACCGTTTTTTGTTTCTGTTTTGAAGATAGTCCGTTTTTTGTAACTTCAATTAGTTTTATTCACTTGCATAGATGCACTAAATACTCGAAAATTATGAGGTATGCTTCAATGAGAATTTCACTATTGGGTTCACTGATTTTTTTTGCATACATGTACAAAATTTCACTTTTTAATTTCACTTATTTCCCACAAAATTAATCGAAAATATCGGAGAATGATAATACTCCAGCCTTCATTGAGACTGTCGATCGTATATAGATATATATATATATATATATATATATATATATATATATATATATATATATATATATATATATATATATATATATATATATATATATATATATATATATATATATATATATATATATATATATATATATATATATATATATATATATATATATATATATATATATATATATATATATCATTAGTAAGAGACAATTAAATGAAATTCCTCTGATTCAAATGATATGCGTTAAATTTTCTGGGACAATCGCAAAACAGGTTCGACAATCATAATTATAATAACGTGAAATTTAACCAATTTCTTGTATTCGTGATTTGATATCCAGTTTTGAGCTAGTAAATCCTACGTTATATTTGCCGAGTGAAAAATTAAATTTTCAAATACTTTTTTAATAGAAACCAAATTTTTACAATTGGATGGATTCGTACGTTTTTATGTGAAAATCATTACATTGCATTTTAATCAGATGTGAATTCTACCGAGCATGTTAGTCATTCTCCTGAAGAATCTGGATTATTCATAATAACTATGTTATAATGTATATTTATGCTAACAGAAAATTTAATGGTTGGTAAAAAAATATTTAAAAATATCTGAGAATCTTGAGCAAAATATTAGGATCGTTAAACAACTAAATTGTAACATTTCAATTAATGACCGAATAAAAAATATGATGGAATGACGTTTCACGTATTAAGTAGACATGACATAGTTGCAGGATATGAACTCGGTCGATTTATTGCTTGGAAAAAATAATCTGAACATGTTAATGAATTTCAACAGTGAGGGGATATAAGAATATATATATATATATATATATATATATATATATATATATATATATATATATATATATATATATATATATATATATATATATATATATATATATATATATATATATATATATATATATATATATATATATAATATATATATATATATATATATATATATATATATATATATATATATATATATATATATATATATATATATATATATATATATATATATACATATATATATTTTTATATATATATATATATATATATATATATATATATATATATATATATATATATATATATATATATATATATATATATATATATATATACTAGCTGACCCGGCAAACGTTGTTCTGCCATATAAATTATTTTTATCTATCTATCTTTCTATCTATTTATCTATCTGCCGATGTATATCTACCTATCTATCTATCTATCTATCTATCTAGATAGTTATCTGTCTTTCTATCTATCTATCTACATATCTATCTGACCCGGCAAACGTTGTTCTGCCATAAAAATTATTTTTATCTATCTGTCTTCCTATATATTCATCTATCTGCTAATGTATCTCTATCTATCTATCTAGATAGTTATCTATCTTTCTATCTATCTATCTATCTGACCCGGCAAACGTTGTTCTGCCATATAAATTATTTTTATCTATCTAAATAGGGGTTGATCGTAGAGGAATGAAAATTTAGGGTTGTATATATTTTTGAATGCTGTATTATAAAAAAATAGAACAGAAAATGTTGTCAGAAAAATAAAGAAAAAAATTAAGGGGTGGACTACCCTCAACATTTAAGGGGATGAAAAATAGATTTTGTCGGATTCTCAGACCTAACCGATATGCACACAAAATTTCATGAGAATCGGTCGAGTCATTTCGAAGGAGTTTAACAAATAGAAAATAAGGGTTGATCGTAGAAGGGTGAAATAGGATTGTATGTATTTTTGTATGCTGTATCATAAAAAAATAAAAACAAAAAATTTTGTCTCAAAAATAAAATAAAAAATTTAGGGGTGGACTACCCTTAACATTTAGGGGGATGAAAAATAGATGTTGGCCGATTCTCAGACCTACTCAATATGCTCACAAAATTTCATGAGAATCGGTCAAGCCGTTTCGGAGGAGTATGGGAACGAAAACTGTGACACGAGAATTTTATATATAAGAAGATATATATATATATATATATATATATATATATATATATATATATATATATATATATATATATATATATATATATGTAAAGAAACCATATTTCTTTATTTGTTTTGTAGAGTGGTCTTCTGTCAATGATGTTTCATGGTGTAAATAACAAACCACACCATGGCACAGAAGATATGTAGTCTGTTCTCTGACCATGTTTTTTTGAGACATTCATCTAAACGTCATTGACTGAACACGTTATATTGTGGATTATAAATTATAATTACATATTGAAATAGAAGAAGAAATTGGTACATTTAATAATAAACTTTGAATGTCGTTTCTTTGTTTTTTCAGGTAGGTTAAGGATATTTAGGTTAAACTGTGCAAATAATAAGTACTAAAATAAAACCACTTTGTTTTTTCAGAGCAACGTCACTCGTTTATTATATTTGGAAATTCCTATATAAAGATATTGCCTTATAAAACGACATTCAAAGTTTATTATTAAATGTACCAATTCCTTCTTCTATTTCAATATGTAATTATAATTTATAATCCACAATATAACGTGTTCAGTCAATGACGTTTAGATGAATGTCTCAAAAAAACATGGTCAGAGAACAGACTACATATCTTCTGTGCCATGGTGTGGTTTGTTATTTACACCATGAAACATCATTGACAGAAGACCACTCTACAAAACAAATAAAGAAATATGGTTTCTTTACATCTTCCTCCTCGAAGAAGAAAATTTTAACAATAATTTTCATTCAGCTAGAATCAAGTAAATAAAACTAAATATAAATTTTACAAAAATTTACACATTTACAATATCAAACTTAAACCTTTCTAAGTTATCTCTGCTTTTATGTAGGTACTGGTATAAGTTTCGTGGCATGAAATAGATTTGACTCTGACTTTCTTTGACCTGTATTAATTCTATATATTGAATTTGATATCTTTTCAATAATTTCAAATGGCCCAATCTTCAACTCATCTAATTTTTTTCTATTTAGTTTGTCTCCATTCTCTACATATACCTTGTCTCCTGTATTGAAATCATAATGTGTTCTATTTCTGTCGAATATTTGTTTATTATAGTTATGTGATTTTATTGAGTTTTCAAACGCTATTTTTCTGTCTCTAATCCATTTAATTTCTCCATTATCCTTTTTTAGTTCATTTGGCCAATAAGAAACATCTGTACCATTCAATAGATATTCTGGTGCAAAGCCAGTAACTGTATGTTCTGTATTATTATAATTATTTACACAGTTATGTGCAATGGTTGTCCATGCTAATTTATTATTTTTTTCATTTATTTTACATCTTATCTTATTTACAAGTGTTTGATTCAGTCTCTCATTCAAGCCGTTGGAAAATGGGGCATTTACTGCAGTGAAGATTATTGGAATGGATTTTCCAATACCAAAAACTCAGAAAAATGTTAGACAATTCTTAGGTAAAATTAACTTCTATCACGAATATATACAAAATAGTGCAGTAATTTTAGAACCCCTGTATAATTTACTCAGAAAAAATGAAAAATTTATTTGGTCTGAAAATTGTCAAAAATCCTTTGAAATCATAAAACAACTAATGTGTTCACAGCCTGTGTTAGAGATATTTGATCAAAATTTGCCAATAAATATCTACACAGATGCATCTTTGGAAGGAATTGGGGCAGTGTTGAAGCAAACACAACCAAATGGAAAGGATAAACCAGTAGCATACTTCTCAAAAAAATTGAATCAAGTACAAAGAAAAAAAAAGGCAATTTATTTAGAGTGTTTGGCTGTTAAAGAAGCATTGAAATACTGGCAATACTGGTTGATAGGTAAGTCGTTCACAGTATATTCTGACCATAAGCCATTGGAAAATTTGAATATTAAATCTAGGACGGATGATGAATTGGGGGACTTAACATATTACTTATCACAGTACGATTTTAAAATTAAATACGCTCCTGGTAAACAAAATGTAGAAGCAGATTGTTTGAGTAGGAACCCGGTATTGGATGAAAGTGATAATGCAGATGAACAATTAAAAATTGTGAATATGATAAAATATAAAGATATTGTTGAAGATCAGGAAAACAATGAAGATATACAAAGTAATAAATCCAAATTAATATCAAAACAAAATGTTTATTATAGAAAGGTTAGAAAACATGAAAAAATTATTTTATCAGAAGATTTTAGTAAGAAACTTATCAAAGATTTACATGAAACTATGTGTCATTTAGGTGTTAAACAAATGCAAAACAAAATTAGTAGGTTATATACAGCTAAAAATTTAACGACAAATATAAAAAAACATTGTAAATGTTGTGAGATATGTATTAAAAATAAAACGAGAGGACAGGATAAGTATGGTTTAATGTCGCATTTAGGTCCTGCCTCAAAACCTTTGGAAATAGTCTCAATAGACACAATTGGAGGTTTTGGGGGCAAAAGATCAACAAAAAAATATTTACACCTCCTAGTTGACCACTTCACACGATATGCTTATATTGTTACCTCAAAAACACAAAGTGCCACTGATTTTGTTAAACTCATCAATAAAGTAACAGATTCTGATAAAATCGGAATGCTTCTCACAGACCAATACCCAGGTATCAACTCACAACAATTTAAAGCTTTTTTAAATGAAAAATCCATTCCAATAATCTTCACTGCAGTAAATGCCCCATTTTCCAACGGCTTGAATGAGAGACTGAATCAAACACTTGTAAATAAGATAAGATGTAAAATAAATGAAAAAAATAATAAATTAGCATGGACAACCATTGCACATAACTGTGTAAATAATTATAATAATACAGAACATACAGTTACTGGCTTTGCACCAGAATATCTATTGAATGGTACAGATGTTTCTTATTGGCCAAATGAACTAAAAAAGGATAATGGAGAAATTAAATGGATTAGAGACAGAAAAATAGCGTTTGAAAACTCAATAAAATCACATAACTATAATAAACAAATATTCGACAGAAATAGAACACATTATGATTTCAATACAGGAGACAAGGTATATGTAGAGAATGGAAACAAACTAAATAGAAATAAATTAGATGAGTTGAAGATTGGGCCATTTGAAATTATTGAAAAGATATCAAATTCAATATATAGAATTAATACAGGTCAAAGAAAGTCAGAGTCAAATCTATTTCATGCCACGAAACTTATACCAGTACCTACATAAAAGCAGAGATAACTTAGAAAGGTTTAAGTTTAATATTGTAAATGTGTAAATTTTTGTAAAATTTATATTTAGTTTTATTTACTTGATTCTAGCTGAATGAAAATTATTGTTAAAATTTTCTTCTTCGAGGAGGAAGATGTAAAGAAACCATATTTCTTTATTTGTTTTGTAGAGTGGTCTTCTGTCAATGATGTTTCATGGTGTAAATAACAAACCACACCATGGCACAGAAGATATGTAGTCTGTTCTCTGACCATGTTTTTTTTGAGACATTCATCTAAACGTCATTGACTGAACACGTTATATTGTGGATTATAAATTATAATTACATATTGAAATAGAAGAAGGAATTGGTACATTTAATAATAAACTTTGAATGTCGTTTCTTTGTTTTTTCAGGTAGGTTAAGGATATTTAGGTTAAACTGTGCAAATATTATTGTCTGTAAATAAGTACTAAAATAAAACCACTTTGTTTTTTCAGAGCAACGTCACTCGTTTATTATATTTGGAAATTCCTATATAAAGATATTGCCTTATATATATATATATATATATATATATATATATATATATATATATATATATATATATATATATATATATATATATATATATATAAACTCTTGATAATTATTAGCAATAACAGGCTTGTTGAATCTCAAAACCTCGATTTTATTAAAAAGTTGACGTTTCGCCACGACATTCGTGGCTTTATCAAAACTTTTGATAAAGCCACGAATGTCGTGGCAAAACGTCAACTTTTAATAAAATCGAGATTTTTCAGATTCACCAAGCCTGTTATTGCTAATAATTATCAGAGATAGAAATAGTTCACAGGCAACAACAATTCGAATAAAATATATATATATATATATATATATATTATATATATATATATATATATAATATATATATATATATATATATATATATATATATATATATATATATATATATATATATATATAGGAGCCAGGGGGTGTCTGGTTTGGGGTTGTCATCTGATGATGAGAATTTCACCGATGACGATGATGATTATGAAGATATGTCTACCAACCAGTGTAAGTATGCTAAAATTTTATTATTAATTTTTCGTAAACTATGTTATTTTCTCTCTTCAGTACCTCCCACACTCTCAAAATCATCGGTCACCTGTTCAATAAAAAACAAAGAAGACATATCTTCTAATCAGTGTAAGTTATGCTAAAATTTGATTATTGATTTTTTTTTCATAAACTATGTTATTTTCTTTCTTTACACCAGCAACAGCAGCCACAAACATCAAAAAAACATCCTCATCAGTGAGTGGTGAAAATTAATAATAGTATATATTTCATATTAGATGTACCTATTATTTGATAAATAAATTTTATGTATATACATAGGATCATTATTTTTTAATGTGGTAATAGATTTAAAAAAATATGAGTATTAACTTGCATTATTTTTATTGGTTAAATTGTTTCTAAATGAGATCGAAAGATGATTACTAGACAGTGTTCAGAGTCGGGAATGTCCTTGCCACAAATTCAGGTGCAGTGATCCTGTGGGATGGGAATCTGTTAGTGTCCTCGCAAAGGTAGAAGAGAACAAAAAATACTTGCAGAGAAATTGAAGATTCGGTTGCCATTCCAAGGGTTTCGAAGATATTAATATATATATATATATATATATATATATATATATATATATATATATATATATATATATATATATATATATATATATATATATATATATATATATACCCTCCATCCCAAGCTATACATCATCTGCACCCAAGTGAAACTGAGAAGAGTATTGAGTTTTGTAGGTGGTATATTGTCCGATTTTGTTTCGTTTTTGGAGGAAGATTAGTCTACCGTATTTTCGACGGTAACTTGAATCATCAAAGATATTTGAAAATTTTGGATGATTTTCTTTCTGAACTACTTGACGAAATTCCGTTGGCTCAATATAGAAAATATTTATCCTAATGAAAGATTCTAAAACCAGTGTATTGATAAAAATGACCCCATTAACTGGCAACCAAGGTCCCCTGACTTATCTATATTAGATTTCTTTATATGGGGCTACATAAAAAATAAAATAAACCACACGCGGCACGAAAATCAAGATGCTCTGATGAATGCTACACACAAATGACTGTTCACTGTCCTGCGGCTTTTCCGTATTGTTTGAACTCTCACTATCACTGCTATAATAATAATCATCGTCCGTGCTAGCGCTTTCATAGACATCTGCACTTTCATTATTATCGGAACTAACATTTTCATTTTCTACCGTTTCGTAAGAACCCTCATTTGCTATTGGTGTTACAATACCTGCATTAGTATTCAGTGGTTCTAAATCTATATATATATATTAGTTTCATAATCTTTGATTGACTCTAGATCCTTTCCCTTTTTAACAATAGAAGGATTTTCATTAGGTACTTTACTGTGTTGGTTTTAAAAATCTTCGGTTTCTAATCAAAATTGAAACATTATCTAATTTAACTTTGTAACAACGTTCTCTAATCTGCTCTAAAATTATGCCTGGTATCCAAACACTACCAGGTTTGGTTTGAACAAAAACTCTTGATTTTATTTTTAATGATTGTAATTTTTTGATACCACTTTGATTATAGTACTTTTGTTGATTTTTCAGTGATTTCTGTAAATTTTCATTATAATTTTTAACTACTTTCTGTTTCAGTGATTGAGAAGTACAGGGTAAAATACCTCTTAATTTTCCTCACATTAAAATTTCTGCAGGAGAATTGTTATCAGCTATAGGCGTATTTCGATAAATTAATGATGAAAGATGTAAATCTTTATTATCTTCAAGAACCTTTTTAAACATTCTTTTGACTGTTTGAATTTGCCTTTCTGCTAATCCATTGGACTGTGCATATGTAGGAGATGAGCATATGTGCTCAAATTGCCAGTCCTCTGCAAATTGTTTGAATTGATGAGAAGTAAATTGTGATCCCCCATCTGAAATTACTGTTAAATGGTACTCCTAACAGAGAAAATCTATCTTTTAATATCTGAATTTTTTTTCACTAGTTGTGTTACTATTTAAATTAAAAGCATCCACAAACTTTGAAAAATAGTCTACCAGTAATAAGTATTTTTTTTCATTTAACTCAAAAATGTCGCATCCTATTTTGTTCCAAGGTAAGGATGTAATTTCATGACTCATTAAAGGTTCCTTCTGTTGTGAATTTGAATATTTCATACACAAATGATAATTTGAAATTTTTTGTTTGATTTTTTAATTTCATTATTCAAGTTTTTATTGTTATTTGGCCATCCCTGTAAAGTTATATTTTTCAAATTTTGCTTGTATGAGACATACTTGTGATTGTATTTCGTCATCCAGTGAGTCTATTTCAAATTTAACCTCTTTATATGCCCTAGACAGCGCGTCCGCCAATAAAAGATCTTTACCTGGTTTAAATAACAAGTTTATTTCAAATTTTTGTATTTGCAGCATAATACGCTGAAGGCGGGCTGGGCATTTGTTTAGAGGCTTCTTGAAAATTAAAATAAGGGGCTGGTGGTCAGTTTCTACTGTTCCTCGTCTGCCAAAAATGAATTGATAGAATTTTTCCAATACAAAACAAATAGCCAAAAGCTCTTTCTTAATTTGTGCATAGCGCATCTGGGTTTCTGTCATTGCCTTTGATGCATAGGCACAAGGTAGTCGGTTTTGCAGTAACACTGCCCCCAGCAATCTTGCTATATAATGAGTCAGGGGAAGACGAATCACTCTTTGCGCTACTGTGTTGAATATAAGATTCGTACTTATATATTGTAGTCGATCGTTATGATAATGGAGTAGACAGAGAATCTGATTTATCGAGATGTCTGAAAAATTAACGATTCAGGTTTTCCTGAAAAAATTTAATGATTCTGGATTCTCAAGATGTAAGTACACTGATCCTGTGGGATGAATCTGGTTATATAAAGGTTGGTTGGTTGGAGTATACTAAGTTTTCACATTTCAATATAAATCTGATATATATTTGATCCTTTTAGCCTATTGGAAAATAATAATTGGTGATATTTTCGTTATTTTATGATTATTCATATTCTAGATCGATGAATCGGTTCGTAGGTAGCACTTCGTTTGTGATAAATAGTATGAAGTCTGAGACACTTAAAATATATAAACATATATATATATATATATATATATATATATATATATATATATATATATATATATATATATATATATATATATATATATATATGTTTATATATTTTAAGTGTCTCAGACTTCATACTATATATCAAAAACTGGTTATACCTATATATATATATATATATATATTTATATATATATATATATATATATATATATATATATATATATATATATATATATATATATATATATATAGGTCAATGGTTATCTGTTTATAGATGATTCTAATTTATAATCTGTTTTTCAAAATATATTTTGTATCACTTCGAGTATACTGGTAGTCTGTTACATATTTGCAATATATCTAAAAAATTATATATCTTCTATGGGTTGTGCTAACTGAAATATAATTTTTCAATATTCGAAATTTCATTTACGTTTCAGTGTCTTGTTCTATATATTAACAGATGTTGTTGAGAAGAAAAATATTCCTATATACATACTATTAGTATGTATATAACAGTGAGTCTATTTCAAATTTAACCTCTTTATATGCCCTAGACAGCGCGGGGCTGGTGGTCAGTTTCTACTGTTCCTCGTCTGCCAAAAATGAATTGATAAAATTTTTCCAATACAAAACAAATAGCCAAAAGCTCTTTCTTAATTTGTGCATAGCGCATCTGGGTTTCTGTCATTGCCTTTGATGCATAGGCACAAGGTAGTCGGTTTTGCAGTAACACTGCCCCCAGCCCTGATTTTGATGCGTCCACCGAAATTACAATTTCTTTTGACACATCGAAAAACTGCAAAACTGGTTCTGAAATTAATTTGTTTTTCAAATGTTGAAAACTCTTTTCTTGTTGTGTTTGCCAAACAAACTCACTATCTTTTTTAACAAATCTCTCAGAGGTTGAGTTTCTGTTGAAAAGTTCGGGATTAATTTACTTACGTAGGTTAGCATTCCAAGGAGTATCTGGACATCAGCTTTACTTTTAGGTTCTGGGACATCTGTAATTGCTTGTATTTTGGAGTGACTGGGAGACACTCCCTGTTTTGAAATTATATGCCCCATATATTCTATTTTATCTAACCCAAATTTGCATTTTGCTAAATTGAATTTAACTCCTTTTTCTGCTGCAATTTTAAGCGCCCTTTCTAGGCGAAAATCATGTTCGGATCTTGTTTTTCCCCAAATAAGGACATCATCTACATAAACATCAGTGCCTGTACCTGCAAATAAACTTTTAAATCTCTCTTGGAACACTTCTGGTGCTGATTTAATGCCGTATGGCATTTGTAGGAATTTATAACGGCCAAAAGGTGTTCCAAAGGTACACAGATTTGCACTTTCCTTGTCAAGCATTATTTGGTAAAAACCGTTATTGGCATCAAGGGTACTGAATATAGTTGCCCCTGCTAAATTACTTGTTATTTCATCTAGGGTCGGAATATGACAGTATTCTCTCTTCATTGATTCATTCAAATCTTTAGGATCCAAACAAATGCGTAGTTTGCCATTAGGTTTCCGGACTATCACCATACCGTTGACCCAATCTGAAGGTCCATTGACCTTTTCAATAATATTCAATTTTTCTAGTTCGTTTAAGCTTTCTTTCAAAGATTCTTGAAGTGGTAGTGCTACTTTACGAGTAGGTTGTACCACCGGTTATGCATTTGGTACTAAACTAATGTGATAAGGTTGATTTATACACTCTATACCTGAGAACACTTCCCTGTATTTATTTTTCAAATTATCATATGTATTGCCTTTATTATTTATGAGGTCAATTTTGTTAATTTAATTTACATGAACTGCCCAGGCCTAAGACGCATGCTGTATCTGAATTAACTACAAAGAATATTAAAATATGTGATTCACCTCTCCAGTTGATTTCCAAATTACAGCTACCTATTACTTCTAGAGCCTGACCTGTATATGATTGTAGTTTAATTTCGCTTGGCTCTAAGTTAGGTTTATTTATGAGTTGGTTAAACTTTTTCAAAGGTAATATATTTACCATAGACCCCGTATCAATTTTAAATTGAATATTAAAATTATTAATTACTTTAAAGAAGTGACCCACTGTTCATGTTTATTGGAAATAACATCTATTTCAATACTGCCAACAAATAAGTATTCATTATTTACATTATGAACTTCTTCATTATTTATAACATTAATTTCATTTACCTTTTTATTTTTCTTCCTACAAACCTTAGCAAAATGTTTTCTGAATTACAATATGAACACTTTTGTCCATATGCAGGGCATTTGTTTACTCCATGGTTTCTGCCACACTTCTTGCAGTCTTTTATCATTTTATTTGGAATTTGGTTTCTGTTTCTTGAGTTTCTATTCACAACATGAACTGGTACACTTACTGAATTTGAATTTTCCATTGCATGGCATTCCTTCTTTGATTTATCCATAACGTAGCAAATTTCAATTGTTCTCTCTAAGGTATCTGGATTATCTTGTAACAGTTTTTCTCGTATTTGCGAGTTTGTGACTCCGCAAATAATCATTGTCTTAATCAAGTCATTTTGGAGGCCGCCCAAATTACATTTCATTGCCCGTTCTTTGAGTTGTGTGATAAATTGGTCCATTGGTTGGCCTTGTTGTTGCCGATTGGAAAAAACTCGTACCTTTGATAGTTATTTTCTTTCGGAAGAAAATGTTCTTCGAATAGTTCCAGTAGTTTAATTAATTTGTTTTTATCGGCCTCTGAGATTGTAAACGTCCTGAAAACTCTGAACCCTTCCTCCCCAATGTAGTGAAGAAGTTGGGCACATTGTGTTGCTTCATCTTTTTTTATCACTTCAGAAGCAATTAAATAGTTTTCGAATCTGGCTCTCCATGTTCGCCAATTTTCAGCAACGTTTCCGATTGTATTTAAAGGAAAGATTCCTCTGTGATCTGACATGTTCTTTCGTAATATAAATGAATTTATGTCCTGGTTCGATTGTGAATTAATTTTTTCGTTTGCAGCGCCATGTAACAGGTCTGATGACTGTAATTATTCTTGATTCAATAATAAAGCATTTACTTAAACATTTGTTTATGTGACATGATCTTCGCATTTTCTTGTTGCCAACCGTTCATAGACGACATATAAATACATGACCGCATTTTTTAAGCATGCGCAGTGCAATGGAATTTCTCTACATTTTGACAGCAAGTTGCTGTCAAATTTATAGGGTTATGCCCGATGCATTATCCAAACAGACTTTTGTTGTGCTTGATTTCTGTATGTGAATTAATTTTTGTGAATATTTAATATAAAATATGTTTCTAAAGAGAATACCAGTAAGTATCTTATGTATAAATACTAGAGCAAGGCACCTAAAGTTAAATATAACCGGTAGATGTTATTTAACGAATATTTTAAGATTATAAATTTCAAGATGCAAGATCTTTTGAGGACAATGGGATTTTTTCTGTGTTAATAGTTATTTTTATATGCTCAATAGCTTATTCATAATAACGTGTAAAATTCGAACATATATGATTTTTATTTGTACCTATGCTATTGATTTAATTCATTTATTGCATTTAATAAACTATTGTAGTATTTACTTGTATAATATACAATATACTTTTTCTTACAGTTGTCCATTGATCCAGATAATGGGATTGCCAAGAGGACAAGTCACCACATGGCTGCAGTATGTATTCATGCACACCACAATATTAGTGCAACAGAGAAGGCTTGTTCATGGAATGCTCCGCAATAAGCTAAAGGGGGAATGAAGAAACAAGAACTTTGATACAAATGTTTCCTTTGTAAAATCCTGAACCCACAGCCACTGCAAGACCTGCAAATTCCACAGAAATTCAGAGCCTTCCAAAAAATTTCAATTTAATCCTGGTTGGATTCACTTGGCTCCTTCAAAAAGAGCCTGAAGCTGTAGTGCTAAATTTAATTCCTTCAGTTGAAGCTACTTAATATTTTAAAAAATAAGGTAAATAAAAATCACAAATACCGGAATCAAATACAGGGACAGCTACACATAACAAAGAGGGAAAATCTGGTAGCCTGGACCCCTAACGAGTGTGGAATTAAATTGTGGAAATCTTGAAGGCCAGAGATTGGGAAGCAAATATTTTAGTCATTCCAAATTTTTATTTAACCAATTTTATTCCATTTATTACTTATAAATTCTGTTAAATATATTACTTGTTATTGTCAAGCATTTTTTTTCACTCATATTAGTTATGTTACCATCAGTTTTGATCTACCTTCTACCTATATGTTATTGTTTCGTTAACAAGTAAAATATTTTAAAATTATCTATTTGCTTTGAACCTGTTTCTTTAAACCTATTTTTACTTATAGAACACCGTTTCAGTATGTACTTCTGTTCAGACATTATAATTAAAATAAATATTTTAACATACTAAAGTAGACTAGAATTTACTATTTTTTTTAAATTTTGGGTAGAGATGATTAAATATAAGTAGGTACACTACCTGGAATGAAAGATACTTTATACATATTGTTATGTCTACTCTGTGAAAACATATAGGCACACAGTTACGTAAAATATTTAAAAGAAAGCTACACTTTCTTAATAGGGTGAATTAAAGAGGAAATTCAGTAGCAAATAATTTTGTAATTTTATGTATTGATTTTAAATCTTACAGATTACGAGTATGAAAATAAACAAAACGGTTAACAACTAAATGAATAAATTTTCAATGAAATCCTTAAATTGTCACAAAATTTTTCTTAACAAAACTAGACAAGTTCAGTTGAAATGTATGATTCCTCAACTTCTCTGATAAGAGGTGGTTGCAAATTTTTTAGGGCCTCAATCACCTGCACAGCAAATAGCACGTTGTTGAAGGTTGTGTGGAATAAAATCTAAAATTTGGACTTCTTCATTCTTCTTATTGCCCTCTCGACATGAATCCTAGCACGGGCAATGGTCTCAGTTCGATACACCTGCTCATGTGCTCTTGAATAATTTCAAAAAAATAATCATTGGTCTTTTGTCTTGTAACTCCAAAATATTTTTGCTACTCAAATTTTAATTGCATTAACAGTTTCCTCCTAGAATTGTTATCTGTATATCATGTTGATGAAAAAAGTTTACGATAAATATTTAAAAATTGTTATATTTCGTGAACCTTATAAACCTTCATCGAATGTACTTTGGCAAAGTATTTTACATATAAAGAAATTTCCACTAGGGGCCTAGTATTTTCAATGGATTTTCGAATTAGAAGAAGATTTCGGAGTAGATATCAACACTCAAGTAATTCACTCAATTTTTTCTAAATTCAATGAATATGTAGTGTTATTCCTTGAAATGTGTAAAATTGAAAAACAAATATAATGAATTTGAAGGAAATCCTTAATTTTAACGAATTGTTTGTGAATAAACAATGCACACACTGTATTTATACGGTTTCTTATCGAACAACAATTTGAATGGTGACTTACAATATGATTTAAGTACCCAATTCAACACCGTAAATATACCTACAAAAAAATTATAAAAATAGACTTTTGCATCGATTGTTATCACAGCTTAATATGCAAACTGTAAAATCTTGACTGAAATAGTTAAAGTAATTGGAAAATTACACTTATTGTTGAACGTATTTTGTTTGTTATGGTTTGTTAGGATTTATATTCCAACGTGACAACGCCGCATACCTCCCTTAACGGAATTCATCTAACACCTAAGAAATTTTAGGGGTTGCTCAACACAGATTGATGTTAATATATACTTCTCGGCACAAGTCGTTGAAAATTAGGTAAAGCCAGCTGTAAAGTTTTACCCTGTGTTTTATTTCGACTCCCGTAACGCGAATAGTTGTTTTGTTTCCGAAGTTAGTGTACTGAGGACAGAACCCTAAACACTTATCTTATGCATTTCTTCCCTCATCGAATGATATTCACAAAAAAATTGCTCGAATGAATCGAGAGAAAATATATAAAACATGGAAAATAAAATAAAAATTTTCAATTAGGATGGACTTGTGCTGTGGACTTTGACCCTCGACAAAATTAACTGGTTATGAAAAAACTCCTGTTATAATCACTAATGTAATTCATCTCGCTCTATTATAAAATGTGAAATAAAAAAATTATTTATGTTTACTCTATTTTTATTTATAAAAAAAAATAACAAATATTTATATTTACAACTTTCATTCATCCTCTTCTTCTTGTGCTATTCACAAAAGCTTTTTTAAATATTCGTTGAAATACCACATTCATAATTGGAATACGTTGTTTTTCGAACAACAGAGTGCATTGAAAGAATGCTGATTGCAATGAAAAGATTCATTATTTTGTAGAGAACTTAAACGAGGACAGTTTAATGATTCTACATCAATAACTTCATTCTTATCCGATACATAGCCCGTTGTTAACTCTTGTGCTATTTCTGCGTAATCAATTATTCCAACGTCGCTCCATTTTTTCAACTATAATAAATTTCAAACATACAATAATTCAACAAATTGGGGGAACAATTGTACCTTCAGTATCTCCCTCTCTCTCTCTTGCTCTCGCTCTCTGAAAACTAACTGAGACTATGAAATATTCAATCAACAGAATCGCGAACCAGTTTAATTATTGCATAATGGTTTCAATATCATTCGAGTTTATCTGTTCAGTGGCGTACATATTGGTATAATATCATATACGTTTATAAATGAATAGATTGTCTAACTAACGTCTAACGCAAGAGTTCAAATTTATAATAAATTTGTATGCTTGGTAACAAGTCCAGGTGTTAATAAGAGCATTGGGAACCACATTATAGATTTTCTTAACTGTCCAGACAAGAGATTAAAAGATACATTTTTCCAACACTTAGCTAAACATCATGGAATTACAATATTGGAAGCAACAATATATATATATATATATATATATATATATATATATATATATATATATATATATATATATATATATATATATATATATATATATATATATATATATATATATATATATATATATAATTATTCCATTGGTGATTGTCAAGCACGATCCCTTAGAAGATTGCATAACTATACTGGACAATTGTAAACTATATTTCCAAAAAACGTATCGGTAAACTCGGTACCGTTTGCTACGGAGTTGTCAGAGAATCTGTAGAATAGCTGCTGTCTCGTATTTAATAATAATAATATGTCCCATCACGTTTACTAAGGTAATAGTAATAGAGTGAAATTAACAGATAAATTTACTAAAAGAAGCGAACGCTAGAAAAAAAGTTATAAATTATTGTCTCTCTCAACGTTCAGTTTAACTATTAATTACATACTCGCTCTTCTTCACCATTTACTACTATACCTGAGGATATATACATCCAAAACATAGGTCTTATAAGGAGTGCAGGTAACTTAGTTTCTGATTGGTTGACCTTGAAAATAGAACAGAACTTGAGAGCTTTAACCTTTGATATACCAAGAGTGGGCTCAAGTTTGATTTCAATTAGTCAATAGTGATCTTGACTATTAAACAGAGAATTTTATCCCTACCCATTTTTCTGGGTATATATTTTGCTTTCGGTGAATTCAAAAGTAGTTACTGCGATGTATTTCAGATTTCCGGTGGAATAATTTTTTCAGAAATAATGTACCAGAATCAATTAGGCCATTATAATATTGGCTCTGATGAGTTCATCAGATTCGTTTCACATAAAGTTTTGTGTACGTCATGTTTTGAAGCAAAGAAAGCTAAATGTATTATCGATGAAGAAACAATTGTGAGTTCGCATAATATCGACACCATAGTTGACAAAGAAACTCTAGTCCATTATATCAAGCTTTATGGACAAGAGTGTGCAATCTGTGAAAAACCATTTATGTGTGTAACAGAAATAGATCCAAGAGACTGCACTGGCTATAGTATGAAAACTGTGTAATCATGGAGCATACTGAGATTGTCTGGAAAATAAATTCACTGAAATACCAGTTGGAATATTTTATCCAAAAGATGGATGGAAAAAATGAAAATCATTATTGTAGTATGGAATTCGAATTAACTGATGGGAATGCAGTAAATCTGCCCTCCAGCGACGGTCTTTCAAAATAACGGCCCTAACCTACTGCTGGCATTTGCAGATGATGTGGATATCATTGGAAATAGCAGACTAAATGTGAAAAATACTTTCAGCAATTTCGAAGAGCAGGCTAGAAATATGGGGCTCAGGATAAACGAAGAAAAAACAAAATATATGTACTCCACCAGAAATAACCGGGTCAGAGACAGAATAGGTCAAAACATTACAATGGGTGACTACAACTTCGAGCGGGTCAAAAAATTCAAATATCTTGGAACAAAGCTATCAGAAGACACTGACGTGACAATAGAGATCAACTCTAGGATTCAGGCCTGAAACAGATGCCTCTATGCGACTCATGATCTACTAAAGTCTAAGCAAACATCAGGACGTACAAAAATAAACCTATACAAGACCATAAATAGACCAGTTGTAATGTACGGAAGTGAAACGTGGACGCTGACTGTAGCAAATGAAGAGCGCCTCCGAGTCTTTGAGCGGAGAGTACTCAGGAAAATATATGGTCCCACCGTAGATGAAACAACGGGAAGATACAGAATCCGTACAAACAGAAAGCTGGAAGACCTACATGGAGAGCCTAACCTTGTTCGAGAAATAAAATCCAGACGATTACAGTGGGCGGGACATGTGAGAAGACTACCGGACAATCGCACTGTCAGGCTTGTATAGGAAGAGGCACCAGAAGGTAAGAGACCCCTAGGCCGCCCACGACTCCGATGGAGAGACAACATTGCCAAAGATCTATGGGCATTGGGCATCCAAAATCCACTCGATGCCATGGAGGACAGACAACAGTGGAGGAATATTGTGAAGTCGGCAAAAACCCACCCTGGGTTGTAGGCCACGGAGATAGATAGAATACAGTAAACGAGGCAAAAATCATTTGTGATGCATTTCTCAGTGATAAAATTTCAGTGTGTTTGTTGTGAAGATTTAGCACGTTTAAGTGAAGAGCTGAAAAAATGGATCTTCGATAATATAGCATTATCAGAAAAAATTATGTTTAACTTATTTCCAAAGTCAAAGCTTGTTGTGTTGGAGCATACATATATTGGGAAAAATATTGAAGACTTTAGTGAAGAAGATTTTAAATTTTTTCCTGTTGACTATTTAGTTAATAAACTGAATTGCTATGAGCTTCTCAACATTTATCACAGGCTTTCTAGACCAGTGATTGAAGCATTCAAATTGCAGACCCATTTACCCTGCTTCATACATCATAATCGACCTGATGAAAATACACATATAGATGGACCACCTGTGAGTCAAGCAAATTGCTTTCGATGCAATCAAGTATTGACGAACCTACTTATGTTTTCAAGATGAGGATTCAATACATTGCTTAGGCAAATAAATAACCACCCACCCGTGCAGTTTTTCAAGGATAATCTACAGTATTTAAAGACAGGATCCAAGTCATTTTGGTAGTTTCAAAGTTTGAGAGTTAATCAAGAAACATGATAAAATTTAAGGATTGTCCTCGACTAGAAGAATTGATAGAACATACAGAACTGGTTACAGCTAGATTTACGGAAGTTACTCACAGAGGTAGACTCTGGTACATATTAGAATTGAACAATATAATTGTATTCTACCTTTCGAATTACTGGTTGCAACAGGAATTAGGAAAAATGAACTTAGATTCTAGAATAAAAATAAAAATTGATATGTTAAAACATGCGCTCACCAGAAGTAAAGAAAGAATTATATTTTGTGTGTAATATTTGTGATATCTCTGTAAATATTTCAAAATTAAGATTCTTAAAGTTATGTTATTTATTTCACATCCTAGTGTTCAGCCTATTACTAATTGCTAGAATAACAAATAGCTAATCAGTTGATAGCAGTAGAATAACAAGGCCAGTTCTGGCTCACAAAGTGAGTAGGTCAGCCCATAGGTGAACTGGGGTAACCTAGAAAGATGTCTATTCAAGATGGCGTCCATCCAATATGGTGTCCGAGTGTGCCTCTAGGTGAAATGGGATAACCTAGAAAGATGTCTATTCAAGATGGCGCGCGCGTCTATTCAAGATGGTGTCCTGGGGGCCCTCCAAGATGGCGTCCGTCGAAGCGGTGAGATGGGGTAACCTAGATGTCTCTATTCAAGATCGGGGCCCCTTCAAGATGACGTCCTGAGGGGGGCCTTCTAAGATGGGGCCCCTTTCATCCAAGATGGCGCTAGTAGGGATGGGAGACCCTAGCTGAAATAATGATAAATGAAAAAATCCTGTCGTGGGATTCGATCCCTAGCGGTGTAGTACCAGAGTCCAGCGCTCTATCGTCGAAGCTACGCTGCCTTCCAATCGATGTAAGCAAAAATGTTGGTGATATATGCGACGATATATGAGTAGGTTCAGTTCAGTTCGTTATAATAATAAATGAAAAAATCCTGTCGTGGGATTCGAACCCTAGCGGTCTAGTACCAAAGTCCAGCTATATGAGAGGGAGAAATAAATCAATTTCATATATATTTTTTATTATATAAGAATTTCCATAACTACATCATTTAATAAGCTGAAGAGCTGAAAGAAGTTCATTGTCAATGACCAGTAGAGGTAGTAGGACAATCTTCGTATGAAAGAAGTAACGTGTATGAGAAAGAAGAAGAAGAAAAATGGCTGTAATTAGTACGGTAAATGCTTTCTAGAAAGAGCGTACGTATCAGCATATCAGGAGAGCGAAGAGGTATCGGTCGTGAATTTCTGTTTCCGTAATATATGCGACGATATGTAAGTAGGTTCAGTTCAGTTTAGTTTAGTTTAGTGAAGCGTCAGCGTTTCATGAATAATGTTCTATTTACCGCTCCTTCTTGTGCTATTCCTACCCCTAGTTAGAGGGCAGGGATTTGATATTACTAATGCTACGGAATATTCGAAAAGTTATGGTTTTATCACTGAAAATAATGATTTATCTACCTTAGGAACCAGCCCAGTCGACAATAAAACTTTGATTCAGGGCTTAATTCAATTTCAAGAATTTTTTCATATTGATGGAAATGGCACGTTGGACAATAACACTGTGTCATTTATGAAACAAGAGCGTAGATGTAATTTTCCTGATATTTTCCAAATTTTCGTGAACACGTACGGAAATGGAATAAAACTCGTTTAAGTTGGAGATTCTATGTAGGAACTTCTTCTCAAAAATATACAGCCTTAAAAGCCTTTGAAGCATGGTCAAAATATTCAAATTTAGAATTTCACGAAGATTATAACAAACCTGATATTTCGATTACTTTTAGCCGATATCCAGAACATAACTATAATAATAAATGTATAGGGAAAACATAATAAGCGATACGCCCCCTACCGGTGTCGAATATTACTAGAGCATAGGAGATAGATTGCTTTGTTTACATTTGTTTACGTGTATTTTATATGAGAAGTTCAGAAGAGATGAATCACTATTGTTGTGTATTCTATTGTTCATATTGGGCAAAAAAGAACCGAATATAGCTTACATACCTTTCCGAAAGCTGGACAATTCAAAGTTGCATTCCAAACAAAGTTGGGAAACAAGGAAATGATGGACAGAAGAAAGGTGTGGATTCATAACTTGAAGATTGAAAAAAAATGTCTGAACTTAAGGGAGTTGTTCTTTACAGTTTACTGAGAATAATTATTTTTCCTGCAGTAAGTTTGTGGATTTTTCCATATAGAATTATACCAACTAATGATGTGCAATTTTCAGCTAACCGAAAACGTAGAGTTTTTGATGTCCAATGCTATTCCAACGAAAAATCTTCCACTTTTATCGGAATCTGAACCTGGGCGATCATCCAGAGATTCTAGATTATTGTATTTTCTTTCATGTAACAACCAGAGATACTATTAAAATAATAATAACAAATGATGTTTATTTGCACAACCAAAATAACAGTTTATCATAACATCAAGAATATGAAATAAATCTGGACTCTATAGCTAGGTAAAAACTAAAATATTCAATTATATAATCAGGAAAACAGAGATTCTATCAAAAAAACCAGACTCTCAGAAGTCCACCGTACTTTTAGGATAGCTGTTATACGTCAGGAAAATTCAAAAAATATAATAACTTATTACGTTCAAACCATTCAAGCAGAGTATTCATATTAATTCTTCTTTTATTTCATGTTGTTTCTTTCAGTTTAGCTGGTAAGTACTTAGTTTTGTCCATTATATTCCAAAATTCTTCAGTTCGTAATGAAAGTAGACATGTCAGAGATGTTTTCTTGAAACTTTTGAAAGTTTTTTCATTTTTCAAATAAATAGGTGTTCTATCATACAGCCTTTTCATGAGGTATACATAGTTCCTTTAGCCAATTAATTTATTCGTCGTCTACTTTATTTTATTATTGATTTTCATGTTCAATGATAAAAACTCAGTGTACATTTCAACTTGATGTAGGTAGGTTATCTACTGTTGAACAGAGATAAAATTGTACCAAATCCAAACACAATATATCACAGGAAAATACAAAGTCCAAAAAAAACACAAATTACGACGATAAACGTTCGAAAACTCAAAACGAAATGAACGTAAATACCATTACAACCAATGTAAACAAACAGATAATCTCCCATGCTGTAGTACCGATATTAGCCGTTCCGGCGCTACGATCTTAATTTCGGACGCCTATGGGAAGTGGTCCATGTTCTCAAGATTTCGACGGTAAAGGAAAAGCTTTGGGGCATGCTACGTTACCTGATCCACAGTTCTATAAGTGTATTGAAATTCATCTTGATTCTGATGAACAATGGGTTTCAGACTATCCTCCTAAAAATATACCTTGAAGATCTACTTCGTTATATTTTACTCTAATTCATGAAATTGGTAATTCTTTAGAGATTTTACACTCTGGTGATAAGGGTGCTATAATGTTTCCTTATTACAACGATCAAAGATCTTTGGATTTAGGTCAAGATGATAGAAATGCCGTTCAATCTCTCTATGGTACTAAAATACCAACAACAACAACAGCAGCAGCAGCAACAACAACAACAAAAACAACAACAACAACACCCCTACCGCAACCACCTTAACCACCTCCACCACCACCACCCTCTCAACCTCCAAGAACAGATGAGAAGTCCCCAAATTTATGTGAAATTAAAAGGAAAGTGAATAATATTGTAATAATAAACAATCACTTGTATCTGTTCTACAAAAATTGAGTATGGCTGGTTTCTCTGAAGAATAAAGTCAAATATCCGATAAAAATAAGTAGTTATATTAGAGAACTTCCGAATTTGGATTTTTCGAAACACAGCGTTCATCTTTACCAGAGACCAAACAACGATATTTTACTAGTTCAAAATAATGACATTTATATTATTGATTCAAATAATTTTCACCTACGGAGTGGTTATAGTAAACATGATTTGGGGTTACCAATTAATTCAAAAATCAATGGTGCAGTGAATACTTATAGAGGCAAGACATATCTTATTTATGATAGGGATCTTTTAGTTGAATTGGACGAGTCAAATTTAAGTCCAAAAACTTACAAATTTATTGATCAAGTTTTTCCAGGGGTTCCACCCTCTATTGATTATGTTTTTAGATACCGTGATGGTGTTCTCTATTTCGTTAAGTGGAAAATGGTTTATAAATTTTGTGAATTTACTAACAGATTACTAGGATCAGAACCTTTCGATATAGAAACTATTTTAAGTATTCCATGTCAAAATACATCCTTACTAACACAATTACGAAAATTATTAACAATGATTTTAGCTAAAAATATTGTAGTTGACAATCTTGAAAGTGATGAAAATGATTATGATGCTTATAAAAATAATCTTAAACGTTGTTTTCATTTTTATTATTATTAAATAAAATAAACATTAAAAACTCTATATATATATATATATATATATATATATATATATATATATATATATATATATATATATATATATATATATATATATATATATATATATATATATATATATATATATATATATATATATATATATATATATATATATATATATATATATATATTGTTACGAAGATGTCTAAAGCCGACTCTGTGTGCTCTGGAATATTCGATGAACGTTGAAGTAACCGCCCTCTTAATTCGAAGACTAGAACATTCTGGAAGCTTCTCGAAGGAATGACAAGACATATAAAAGCGACCATAGGACAGTTTACAGTGAACTACCGTGTTATAAATTAAGAGCGAAGCCTGTGTTTTGGGGTGCATTCGCGTTGGACGCTTACACGCTTTAAGCGCTTATAAGCTTCGTTTTCTGTGGTCGACTCGCGCTCACAAACGCTTAACACTAAGCGTAAGCTAACCTAACTTTTGTTGTCGATAATTAATAAATTTGTTGGGAAATGTTAAAGCACAGTATTTGCGTGAACTATCGGGCTTTTTTGCCTACCTAAGCGTAAAAAGAAGATCTGACATTCACCTTTAATGCTCAAAGCCAAAGCGTGAGCGTTTCTAAGCGCTAGTAGGCCAACACGAACGCCAATAATCTGTGCTTCTAAGCGTGAGCGCTTAAAGCGTGTAAGCGCCCAACGCGAATACACTCCTAAAGTAGTGACAGTTATTGAAAATTGTGGTTATTGTCAGAATTACTGTTGTGTAAATAAATACTGATTTGTTTTGTTTATTAATTAAATTTAGTTAGTTATTGGAAATCATCCTAGCGAACCCGAATTCGTAACAACTGGTGTCAGAAGTGTGGGATGCAAATAACCAGACAGATGGAATCGATGATGGAAAAACTAATGCAAAAACTCGCCGAACAACGTCAACAGGAGAAATTGGAAGAACAGAAATGTCGAGAACGGGAAAAACTAGAAAAACAGAAACGTCGAGAGCAAGAAAAACTAGATGAACAGAAACGTCGAGAGCAAGAAAAACTAGATGAACAGAAACGTCGAGAGCAAGAAAAACTAGATGAACAGAAACGCCGGGAGCAAGAATTACAAGGATTACAGAAAATCCTGGAAGATCTCGACAGAGGTAGGAAGGAGGATAATGAGAAATTGAGAGGTGAAATAGTACATGTGAAGGAAGACCTGGAGGACCAATTGCATAACTTAGAAAAGCGAATATCAACAATGGAAAAAAATGAATCAAAAGTAACGTCAAATCAAGTTCCCAGACTGAAAGTTTCGAAGCCACCTACTTTTGATGGAGATTCTTCCTGGCCAATATTCAAACGGCAGTTTGAAGCAGCAGCCCAAGCTAATGGTTCGACAGATAAAATGAGAGCAGTAGAACTGGTTTTGTCCCTCAGAGGTAAAGCTGCAGAACTGTTACAAAAATTGTCATTAAAAGAGCAGGAACCTAACTCTAATAAAAACCCTAGAGTTGAGATATGGTGATGATCATAAAGAAATGTTGTATCAGGCCCAATTAGAAGGTAGGCATCAATTGGCAAATGAATCACTACAAGAATTTCAAGCCGAAGTAGAAAAGTTGACTCGGTTAGCCTACCCAATGGCTCCAGATGATATCCTTGAGCAATTGAGTGTCAAATCGTTTATGAATGGGTTAAAAGACACCGACCTGATTCAGCATCTGAAAATTTTGAGACCAAGAACAGGAAATGATGCTTTAGTGAGGGCTCTGGAATTTGAAACAGCAAAACTAACATCTTGTAATAACCGAACAACACACAGAGCTCGAAAAGTGGAAGTAGAGGAAAATAAAACACTTGGAGTAGATATATTAGAACGGTTAGACAAACTCATTTCTTCCTTTGAAAAGAACCGAGTATCTTTTAAGGGTGAATGTTACTCGTGTGGAAAATATGGACACACTAGTAGAGAATGTCGTTCCAGAATGAACAGAGGCAGAGATGATAACCGAAACAGAGGAAGATCATCACCAGCACCTAGGAGGAATCAGGAAAACTACCACCAGTCAGAGTAAAGGGGCAAACTCTGACTGGGGAAGTGACAGCCCCAGGACCGTTTTCATTAGAAGCATTGCAGGTAGAAGCTTATCAGTTAATGGCTCAATCTCAGGACAACCTGTCAAGGTAACTATTGATACTGGCGCTGAAGTATCATTGGTTAGGCCTGATATATTACCAACATCTAAAATTACTCCAATGAGGTACAATATAACTCTGAAGACAGCAACTGGTCAAAGGAGCTATATTCGTGGAGAAGCTGAGATTTTATTGGAAATTGGGGGAAGATTGCAGATCCCACACAAAGTTCTTGTAGCAGACATTACTGATGAGTTTATTTTGGGTATGGACATTGTGAAAAAATATGGATTAGTCTACGAGAAGAATACTGGAATTTTAAAGATTGGAAATGAGGAATTCATTCCAAACTATGGCTCCAATGAAAATCAAGTAAGTCTGAAAACAATTCAAGCCTATAAGATACCTGCTTGCTCAGAGCATATTATCTATGTAAGACCAGAACACGATCCTGGGTGGTGTGTTGGACTCATTGAACCTAAACTAGACTGTACATTTTTAACGGCTAGGACTTTATCTCTGACAAAACGAAACATCCCTGTAAGAGTAGCTAATATTAATAACGAACAGCTAAATATTGAAGAAGGAAAAACAGTGGCTACATTGGAACCAGTGTCGTGGATAGCTCGATGTGAGGAACCAGCTGATATACAGGAAACTAAGAAAAAGTATGTTGATTTCACTAAATTGGAGACTTCATGGAAACATTTATCATCAGAACAGATAAAATTGGCTCGAAAATTTATCCACGAAGAAAGCGACCTCTTTGAAGACCAAGAACTCGAAGAAACTGGTTTAGTTGCCCACCGGATCGACACAGGGAATGCCCACCCTATACGACAAGCTCGTCGAAGACTTCCATTAGCTAAACAATCAGAAGTAGCTGAATTAATCGAATCCATGAAGGAGAAGGGAGTCATAGAAGAGTCCTCAAGTCCATGGTCAGCACCTGTTGTTCTAGTTAAGAAGAAGGATGGGACAACAAGATTTTGTGTCGATTATCGGAAACTTAATGATGTTACCAAGAAAGATAGCTATCCACTACCCAGAATAGATGACACGTTAACAACACTGGCGGGGTCGAAGTGGTTTTCGACATTAGATCTAAAGAGTGGATACTGGCAAGTAAAGATCCACCCTGATGATAAAGAGAAAACTGCATTCTCAACTGGAAGTGGATTGTACCCATTCAATGTTATGCCTTTTGGGTTATGCAATGCACCGGCAACGTTTGAACGACTGATGGAATTGGTTCTGAAAGGATTAACTTGGAAAACCTGTTTAGTATACCTAGATGATGTGATGGTAATGGGAGCATCCTTCGAAGACCAATTGAAAAATCTGAAAGAAATTTTCAGCAGATTTAGGAATGCTCATTTGAAATTGAACTATAAAAAGTGTTGCCTATTTCAAAATCAGGTACATTTTCTAGGACATACCATATCATCTAGCGGAATACATACATCAGAGGATAAGGTCGAAGCAGTAAGAGAATGGCCAAGACCGAAAGACAAACATGAGGTTAGAAGTTTTCTAGGACTATGTACCTATTATCAGAGATTTGTAGATAAGTTTGCTGATATAGCTGAAACATTACATAAACTGACTGAAAATAAAGCCACCTTCAACTGGACAAGAGAGTGCGAGGCAGCATTTCGACAACTTAAAGCTGCACTTTGCTCAAGCCCTATTTTGTCGTATCCACAGACTACAGGACTATTCATTCTAGATACGGATGCTAGCAATATGGGCATTGGGTCTGTTTTGTCACAAGTACAAGGAGGCGAAGAAAGAGTCATCGAATATTACAGCAAAACTTTCAACAAATCAGAAAGAAACTATTGCGTTACTCGGAAGGAATTGTTAGCTCTGATAAAATCCATAGAGCATTTTCACAAGTACCTTTATGGAAGAAGATTTTTGGTTCGGACTGACCATGCAGCACTCAAATGGTTATTGCAGATGAAGATTCCAGAGGGCCAAATCGCAAGATGGATAGAAAGACTGCAACAATATGACTGCAAAGTAGAACATCGACGAGGAAAAATCCATAATAATGCTGATGCTTTATCCAGACGACCATGCAAAGAAGAATGTCGACACTGCAAGAAAATTGAAATGAAAGAAGGAATAATCGATTTAAGGAGAACTACCATCGATTTGAAACAGGGATGGACGACAGAAGAATTAATTGAGGCACAGTAACAAGATCCTGAAATAAAGCATCTCAGAGAATGGAAAAGACTCGACCGTAGACCCACCTGGAAAGATATTTCAACAATGAGCGCTAAAACGAAGGCACTGTGGGCGCAATGGGATTCCTTAATTCTTGAAAATGAGTTACTCAAGAGGAAATGGGAAAGTCCGGATGGTAAAGAAATCAAAACCCTCTTACTGGTACTAACCAGCAAAGTGCAAGAACTTCTACAGGAAATCCACGGTGAAAGCTCAGGGGCCCATTTTGGCGTGAATAAGACAATTGCAAGGATAAGGGAAAGATTTTATTGGGTCTACTGCCGTGATGACGTAGAAGCTTGGTGCAGAAAATGTCCAACATGTGCAGCCACTAAGGGACCCTCAAAGAGAACTCATAGAAAAATGGAGAAATACAACGTAGGGCTTCCATTTAAGAGAATTGCTATTGATGTTGCAGGGCCTTTTCCAACTTCTAACGATGGAAATAAATACATTCTGGTTGTCATGGATTACTTTAGCAAGTGGCCTGAAGCCTATGCTCTTCCGAACCAAGAGACTGAGACTGTCGCACGTGTACTGGTAGATCAGTTCATATCTCGATACGGAGTTCCGCCGGAATTGCACTCAGACCAGGGACGAAACTTCGAAAGCGAAGTTTTTAAGAAAGTGATGGAGATATTGAACATCCGAAAGACCAGAACCACTCCATTACATCCACAGTCTGATGGGATGGTGGAAAGATTCAATCGCACCATGGAACAATACCTGCCGAAGGTTGTGGCTGATCACCAAAAGGATTGGGACAGACATTTGCCAGTACTGCTGATGGCTTATCGAGGATCGGTTCATGATTCCACAGGTCATACTCCAGCAAAGATACTCTTTGGTAGAGAATTACGTTTACCATGTGATTTGCTGTTCGGTACTCCCGAAGATACACCATTGGAAGTAAAGACTTATGCAGATGAATTGAGACTGCACCTAAGCAAGATCCATGAGCACGTCCGGGATAAGATATGCTAGTACTGACAGAATGAAGACCAGATACGATTTGAGGGCGAACTCAGCCGGATTTGAAGAAGGAGATTTAGTATGGTTGTACAATCCCCAGCGAAAGAAAGGGTTATCACCTAAATTGAGCCAGAATTGGGAAGGAGCCTATAAAGTCACAAAGAGGATAAATGATGTTGTCTACCGAATCCAACGCACTCCTAGGACGAAGTCTAAAGTTGTACATTTAGATAGGCTAGCAAAGTATCATGGTGGAGGTGTACCAGGAGATTTTGATCGGGACGATCTAACTTAAGAGGGGGGCAGTGTTACGAAGATGTCTAAAGCCGACTCTGTGTGCTCTGGAATATTCGATGAACGTTGAAGTAACCGCCCTCTTAATTCGAAGACTAGAACATTCTGGAAGCTTCTCGAAGGAATGACAAGACATATAAAAACGACCATAGAAGAAACGGGGGATAGTTTACAGTGAACTACCGTGTTATAAATTAAGAGCGAAGCCTGTGTTTTGAAGTAGTGACAGTTATTGAAAAGTGTGGTTATTGTCAGAATTACTGTTGTGTAAATAAATACTGATTTGTTTTGTTTATTAGAGAGTTATTGGAAACCTGAATTTACTGTCTTGCAGTATTTGTGCTGACTTTATATAAATAGTGTCGATCTTAAAATATACTTAAAATTTAGAGTTATTGAAACCACAGATCAACAACCTTATGAGGTTACGTTATAATGACAAGGTGGTAGGTACTTTGTCTTGCTTTATCAAAGGATAGAACATAGAACATAGATAGAAGCCGAAAAAAGAGAGGTTGTGACATGTAAATCATGAAATAAGGTCTGGATAGTGCCCTACAGTAACCGCGCACAAATAACGACAAGCAGTAACATTAATAATGTCTCCCTTATTTTAAACATCAACTGCGCATGCGTATATGTCAATATAAGGTCGGCACTATTACTGGTTAACTTTATAAAAGTTCCAATAACTCTCTATTAATTAAATTTAGTTAGTTATTGGAAATCATCCTAGCGAACCCGAATTCGTAACAATATATATATATATATATATATATATATATATATATATATAATATATATATATATATATATATATATATATTATATATATATATATATATATATATATATATATATATATATATATATATATATATATATATATATTACTGCATTCCCCCCTTTTTCTCACTAATATCATTACTGGTTCTGGTTAAAAAAAAAATTTTATTAGAAAAAACACAGAAAATAACTCTTGTATGTAAAATTTTTTATGAAAATTCACTAAAATAAAATTAGAGATTTGTTTTTTTTCGAAGTAGGATCTATCTGGCCTCTCACTGTCGTTTTTTTCGTAGTAGGATATATCTGGCCTCTCACTGAATATAACTGTAATTTGAATAGAGAAACAAAATTAAGAAATTGTTTTTTGGTGGCGGTGGCCTTAACAACATCGTTAATATGAGATCGATAATTGTAATTTCAATAAAAAATTGAGAGGGTTTATCTTTGCGGATCTATCTGCTGACGGAGGTAATCTCTCATGACATATCAGATCGATAGCTGTAATTTCAACTCGATTGTGGATTTCAATGGATTTCGCACAAAAACAAAAAACAATTCACAATCAAGTGTTCCTGTATTCCATTGAAAATAATAGTATATTACATAATAAGTGTGGTAACTAGGTTTTTAGCACACGCTAAGTGAAGTTTGAAAAACGAGCCGCAGGCGAGTCTTTTCATTCACTTAAGTGTGCTAAAAACCTTTACCACGCGAGTTATGTATACTATTTTATCGACAACCGTTCGTTTTGATTAAATACAAATTAATTATAGTCTAAAATTTCCCAACTTGGTCACCATCAATGTTTTAACTTTTTTTATTGTTATGAAAATTAGGATGTCATAGCGACAAAAAAAAAACAACGCCACTTTGAAGTTGTCAGTCGAAATGTCAGTCGAAAATATGGAGATTTCACGGCTAGTTGAAGCTGCTACGGCGAACTTGCTACCACAGAAATCCGGAATTCGCTACGAAAAGGCCTATGATATGTTGATCGAATGGTGCTCCCATAAAAAAGTGGATAACATTGATGAAGATGTATTAATTGACTATTTTGAAGATAAGTTCAAGGAAAAGAAGTCGCTTTGGTGCTATTATTCAATGCTGAAGTCCACCTTGTCCATAAAAAAGAACATGCAAATAGATAAATTTCCAAGATTAATAGCTTATTTGAAATGAAAAACCATAGGCAATAAACCGAAGAAGTCCGAGGTTATAATAATCATTTCAATAAAAATTCAACAAAAATTTGTTTAATAATTTTTTACCGCACTAGTGCGTTAAAATGATTTTTACCGTACTAGTGCGTTAAACTGATTTTTACCGCACTAGTGCGTTAAAGTAATAGTTCCCGCACTAATATGGGTGTGTAAAAACATAATTTACGCACGGTTGTAGATAAAACATATTTTCTTAATAAATACGAGGGAAATTCAATAATCATTATAATATTTTTCTCATAACACAGACATTGAATAGTATATATCACTATTACGACGATACTCAGAGTTTTAGACAAAGAGCAGATAATTTGACACACCACACCATTTTTTTGTTATCTTTATTTTCTAATAATCTGAAGCCTATTTAAAAATATATATTATGTTCAAACTTATAAAACAATAGTTCTACAATCAAATCTGTCTTGAGAATCTGTTGTAATATAATCTTCTATAGAAACTTACACTAAGGAATAATACATACTTTTTGGCTTTGAGGTATATATTAACATACCCTTTATTTCTATTCGATATTATTTTTTGTATGAGTATATTAATGAATAAAATTATAAATTAATTTTGTATATCTGGATTGATATCTTCACAATATATACACATTTATATAATATTCTGCTCTATGTATGTTTTCGAAATGGGATATTCGCGTTTTCGTGCTCAACATCCTCATAAAACCGAAAAATAACACGAATTTGAATATTAGTTATTTAAAAAAATCAGTTCAATCAAATGACAATTCATTGAAAAATAAATTACAAAATTGAGAATTTGAATTTAACTCTATGTCGAAACTGTTACAAAAAATTATTAATTTGGTTCAAACATTATAACTTTAGTACAAAATTTATATTAATTCGTAACAATTATCCTAGATATAGGTATTTCCTCTGAAAATATAACGTTTTATATAAAATAAAAAATTATTGGTGTCGGACATTGAATAGTATATTGCACTATTACGACGATACTCAGAGTTTTAGACAAAGAGCAGATAAGTTGACACACCAAACAATTTTTTTGTTATCTTTATTTTCTAATAATCTGAAGCATATTTATAAATATATATTATGTTCAAACTTATAAAACAATAGTTCTACAATAAAATCTGTCTTGAGAATCTATTGTAATATAATCTTCTATAGAAACTTACACTAAGGAATAATACATACTTTTTGGCTTTGGGGTATATATTAACATACCCTTCTATATATTTTCGCTTCGATATCTGTAAATAGAACACTTTTTTATACAAAATATGAGATTAATACAATTTCAAACTTACTCATGCTTTCGAATAATAAGAATGATTTGTTTTTCTGTATACCATTGAGTTCTACCGATAATAATATAAACGTTACCTTGTGATTAACTGAAATTAATATTTTCCTGGTATGTTTCAGAATGGAATATTCGTGTCTTAGAAATGGGATATTCGCGTTTTCGTGCTCAACATCCTCATAAAACCGAAAAATAACACGAATTTGAATTTTAGAATTATTTAAAAAATTTAGTTCAATCAAATGACAATTTATTGAAAAATAAATTACAGAATTGAGAATTTGAATTTAACTCTATGTCGAAACTGTTACAAAAAATTATCAATTTGGTTCAAACATTATAACTTTAGTAGGTACAAAATTTATATCAATTCATAACAATTATCCTAGATATATTACCTCTGAAAATATAACGTTTTATATAAAAGAAAAAATTATTGGTGTCGGACAGAATACAATCATAAATTTTTTAGGATATACACTGTGTCCGTAAAGTATGGAACAAATTCATTTTTAGCTTAACACACCATTTTAAGAAATAATCATGAAACACGTCGATTTTTGATTTTAATTTACCGTATTTTAAAATAATAATCTAATATACAGGGTGAATTACTTTCCAGTAATGACGTCACCGTCATTTTTTCAGATGGAACATCCCCATTTTGTCTCAATTTTCGGATTACTCTAGCTGAGCTGATTCCAAAAATGTATCACATGTTGATTCCAATTGGTACAGGGTGGACAAAAATTCAATAGTTTTGTGTGTGCTCATAAAGTAACGCGTAACATTCTTTATTAGTTAAATTAACAATATTATTAAAAATACTTATTGTCTAGCGGCAATTGGTTTAAATGTAACACCCTGTAGTTTGTTACATTTTTAGATTAATAAAAATGGGCTGTTTCCAAACATGTTTGGTACTTGTGGTCTAGCAGACAGAATATGAAAGAAATTATTTGTTATCAATTCTATTCGATATTATTTTTTGTATGTCTTAATGAATAAAATTATAAATTAATTTCGTATATCTGAATTGATATCTTCACAATATAAACATTTATATAATATTCTGCTCTATGTACGTCTTGATGAATAAGAATTATTTTTTCTATATCTTAGATTTTTAAATGAATATCTGCATAATATACACATTTATATAATATTCTGTTCTATGTATGTCTTGATGAATAAAATTTTTTTTTCTATATCTCTGATTTTTAAATGAATAGTATTATTACGACTTATTCTTTCTCTGATACAATATACAGTCACATCTACAGGTGCCGAAATATTTACAAATTTTACAGGATATTCCATTCACTTCATCAGTATTCAGGTCTGTGCCAATACATTTCAGTGTACAACAATATCTACGACCCTCAATAATATAGTAGGCTCGTTCATGTTCCATTTGCTTACATTCTAAATTCGTAGAACTTGTCATACAGAAAACAGTTAAGCCACAACTTAGACATTTCACGTGTTCTTTGTCGAATAGAAACTTACTGCTCGGACATAGAGCATTTTTTATCGACTTCAACAATTTAATAATCAAAAAAACAGTAACGTAGTAATTACATAAACGAATATGAAAATATATTTTACTATTACTTCGTTAATTAACTCCTCCATGGTTGTTGTCGATCACGAAATGAACTATAAGAGTTTGTAACATTAACTTTTAAACTCATTAGTATGTTAACTTTTCGAGAGAGAGGAGGCTTAGTTGATACTCTTATCAATAAGTTACCTATTGAACTTCACATACCTGGCTATAACTTTTGTGGTCCAGGGACGAACTTGGAGAAACGTCTGAGCGAGGGCCAACGGGGCGTCAATTCTCTCGACGAAAGTTGTAGGAAACACGATATTTTCTATTCGCAACATAGTGACCTTTCGGAGCGACACAAAGCCGATAAAATTCTTGCCGAAGAAACTTGGAAACGCGTTAAATCTAAAGACGCTAAATTCGGTGAAAGAACTGCCGCCCTCATTGTTACAGGCGCAATGAAAGTCAAACGAAAATTTGGAATAGGCGATAAAAAATCGTTCAGAAGTAGTCTTATAAGTCCCATAACGAAAGCGTTGAAGAAATCTCCCAATAGTGATGTGAAAAAAACATCAATTATCGCACTTAGAGCGGCTCGAGCGGCCATAAAGAAAGCCGGTGGTAGGAAAAATATCCCAGTACCCCGTATTATTCCCTTCAAGTCGGGAGGAATTCTACCATTGATACCAATTCTGGCAGGTCTAAGTTCTTTGGGTAGTTTACTCGCTGGTGGAAGCGCCGTCGCCAAGACTTTCATCAATGCTAAGAACGTTACAAAAAAACTATCTGAACAGGAGCGTCACAACAAGGCGATGGAAACTATAGGACATGGACTTTATGTGAAAAAATACAGGAACGGATATGGACTGTATGTGAAGAGACAAAAAAACTAGATTCGTTGCTACTCAATAGAGCGTTATTCGATTATGAGATTGAAAATTACGTGAAAAAATTGAAAATACGCCACTTCACAGGGGTATTTATGCGTGATGAGTTCTCCAGACTACGTCCATGGATAAATGAATGTGGTATTATAAATTTGGATTCTTCAGAAGGTCCTGGAACGCATTGAGTAGCATATAGTAAAAAAAAGACAGAATACCGAATATTTTGATTCTTTTGGAGATCTGAAGCCACCAAAGAAATTGGTTCTAGGGGAAGGAGTAGAAATAATTTACAATAGATTTAAATATCAGACTTATAATACTCAAAATTGTGGTAAATTTTGTGTTGAATTTTTGTTCAATAAAATGGGATAAATATATAAATATTCGTCAGTCATGTCTGTACTATTCACATTGAAAGGACGTAGTTCGACTCTGGCAACAGATTTTGTCCCACCTATCGAGCTAGATCCCAACGAACAGTACGCTATCGGTCTAGTCGGCTTTCACTCATACAATACTATACCGAACATTGATAAAAATACATATCTTTATTATTCTGCGGGAAGTGAAAAGGAGGAGAAAAAGCTTAAAATCCCTATTGGTACATAGGTACGAAATAACCGATATTGAAAATTATCTGAAAAAACATTTGATTGCCGGAGAGGAGGATAGTGAAGAGCAGAAAGATCATGTGTTTTATTTGAGACCCAACAATAACACTTTAAAGTGTGAATTATTTCATCGTTCAATTCACATAAACTTCAAAAAAAGTACCGAACTAGGACGTCTGTTGGAATTCTCTCCGAAGATTTTGGTATCAGATGTTGAACATCAATCCAATTTACCTGTAGATATTGTTCCAGTTCATACAATTCATCTGGATTGTAACATTATCGAAGGATCGTTTCACAACGATAAAGTAACCCACACACTGTTCGAATTTTCAGTAGGGGTTGATCCAGGTTTCGCTATAGACCTAACACCGCAACACTTGATCTTTCTACCTGAACCAGGAGGAAAATTGATAATATCACATTGAATTTACTCGATCGGGATTTCAAGCCTGTTAATTTTAGAGGCGAAGATATTACTGTACGTTTGGAACTAAAGAAATGGTCCTTATTTTCAAACAACCCTATAAATATTCGTCTCAGAGGACAAGGAAGCCATTAGTGAAACGTCTCCGATTAGGGAAGGACTAAAAACGCTTATCATGAGAGATAGATCGTTTCTTGAATCGCTCGGTTATGTTATCCGCTCAGGCATTTGATATTTATCAACCGATAAATAATGATGACTCCATATTTCGTCAGGAGGTTCGTACCTACCTAACCTACGTATCCTCATTCAAACCTAACGATAGTATTTAAACAATAGTTAAAAATAACAATTTACACATTTATTATAAGAAATAACGCATGACGTACGTTTCGGTGGAACTTCACCTTCTTCAGATGCTAATGGCAAAACTGAAGAAAGTGAAGTTCCACCGAAACGTGCGTCATGCGTTATTTCTTATAATAAATGTGTAAATTGTTATTTTTAACTATTGTTTAAATATGTTTATTAATTTACACCAAGTATCGGCCCAATCAATCCAAAACCTAACGATAGTATTGAATTTGCTATTAATCATGGAGTTGTATGGTATTGGATGCGTGACGCTGCAATCTTCATACGAGGAAAAGTCAAAAAGACTCAGGTACTGGAACTATAAACTTGGTGAACAACTATGGTACTTTTCTTTTCGACTCGATAACATATGAATTATGTAGTACGGAAGTGGAGACGGTTAAGAACCCAGGCATAGTATCATTGATGCGTGGTTTTTTATGTTACGAGAAAGAGGAGAATAGTGAATTGACAGGAGCTGGATGGAATTTTCCAACTGGGCCATTAAAAAATTCTGATGGTAATTTCACTTTACGTATTCCTCTCAAACATGTTATCAATGTATTCAACGATTATCCCAAGGCGATATGTGGTAAACAATTGATTCCATTGGTTAGAGCTCGTAATGATAGTGATGCTATCATGATAAGCGCTGGCGCAGAAGAACAAACGGGCGTTACGAAAAGGTAAATTTCAATCACTGACATGGAGTTGAGGGTGAAACACGTCTATCCAAATGATGTGATAAAACTAGACTTACTTTCGTCTATAAAATCGGATAAACCTATCCTTATTTCCTTCAAGAAATGGGAAATTCATGAACTTCCGATGCTTACTACGGGGGCTACTCAAGAATTATGGAGTGTTAAGACCGGGTCAGCTGTTGAATGCCCCCGTTTTGTTATATGTTGTTTTCAGACAGACCGAAAAGTTAATCCAACCAAAGACCCTAATTACTTCGATAATATAAATATTTCCGATATACGTTTTCTGATCAACGGTGAATATTATCTTCAAGAGAGGTTAAGATTGAATTTTGAACTGAACGAATTCACAGAAGGTCATTACAATTACTGCGATTTCGCGACTAATTATAACGATAGACCATCAAGTACAGCCGCTCTCGATTATAATAGTTACAAGTCACGCTGTCTTTTTGTCATCGATTGTTCCAAGCGAGATGAAACCTTCAAATCATCCACTGTAGATATCAAATTGGAGATTGAATCGAGAAAAGGTTTCCCCGACAAAACCCGAGCCTATCGTGTCATCGTTCACGATAACGTCGTTGAGTATCATCCACTCAGTGAAATAATAAGGAAAATGACTAGCTTTTGAGCTGGAGTCAGTTCTGATTGGATGGCAGTAGGAGTAACAACGATGTCTTTAACAGTGGCGTTGAACGAATTTCTCCGAAAAATTCATACATTGAAAACCGACATTGACTACTATGAAGACGGTAAAAAATTACGTCATCAATTTGAAAGACTGTCCCTGACGAAGCCTCGACGACGAGATTGGTCATCTAACGAAACAAACTGGGAATCTAAAGTTTTCAATGATAAATCCCGATTTGAAATGTTGAAATGTAATACTAAAAAAAGGGTTGTATTAAATAAAATATACTGAATTTCTAAATATTTAAATCCTACCCCTAAGCCTGTTAGAAGTAATCAAGATGCGAATTGAACAACATCACAGTGTTTTACCTGTGGAAAATTTAGATATTTTTGAAGATCAAGTAAAATTCAATAGAAACGGCGATTTGTTTCCTCACAGTTGTAGATTTTTAATTATCGGTCCTAGTGATTGTGGAAAATCAAATGCCTTTTTGTTATTACTTTTTCATCCCAACGGCCTAACATTCGAACACGTGTACCTACATATTTTCTAAGAGTCTATATCAACCGAAATATCAGCTACTTGAAGAAGTTTTAAGGGGGGTCAAAGGTATAGGTTATCACAGCTATAGGGAAAATGACGATATTATAGATCCTACGGAAGCTAGTGAGAATTCAATATTCATATTCGATGATATATGTAACAGTAAACAGGATAAGATCAAATTTCTACCCTATGGGCCGACATAAAAATATAGATGTCGCTTTTCTCTGTCAAACATACGTATCTATGAATAAACACTTGGTTCGAGATAATGGAAATATAATTGTTGTGTTCAGAAGTGATGATGTGAATCTACGCCACATTTTCAATGAACACATAACGCCCGATATGAGCTATGAAAAATTCAAAGAAATTTGTTCGTTACGTTGGAACGACGATAAATATGGATTTTTGATGGTTGTAAAAGACTTTGAACTGAACGGAGGCCGCTATCGGCACGGTTTTGATAAATTCATTAGTATAAGGGATGAATAGTTATTGTATAGCCAACATGCCTTGTGACCGGTTGTTGCTGTTAAATCGGAAACTAAAAGTGCGACAACTCATCAGAGATGTTAGGAAAAAGTATCTGGCCTTCAAGTTGGGTCGATCTGAACAGGATGATTCGTTGAATGGATTAGTTTCTCCTATAACCCAACGTCTTGATAAGATGGCTGAACAAAAGGATCCATTAACCCAACGTCTTGATAAGATGATTGAACAAAAGGATCCATTAATCCTTCTTAAACCTAAAATTCCCATATCGTCATCATCTACCCCCATAATTACTGCTCCTAAAGTTGTTACACAATCTCCTGAATATAACTCTTCACCGTTTGCGGAAACAATGAGATTTTCCAAAATTCCTCCTCCTTCTCGCCTCTTTAGTAGTGTTAGAAAGACAACAACAAGAGACCGACCATACTCTCCTTATATTGAAACTCCTGTAACGAAATTAAAGGGTGATTAGGAGGAAGGGGAGGAGAGGGAGGAATATGGTGACAATACTGAGGTAGTTAAAGTTTCACAACGAGAAGAAGAAGAAAAACAGAAAGAAGATGAAGCTAACGCAACGAAAGAATTTACAAGGAAATGCGTAGATCGGGCATTCTTGAACAATACATGGAAGCATACCCAAAAAATGTTCACAGCTTCATTCAACAATCATTGAAAAGGGAACCGAATATAGATTTCACCTATGGCCCCAAATATAATCACAACCTCTAAATGGAGTATTGGATCTACCTCGCTTAATTTTGATGTGAAAAATGGAGATGTTATCATCGATGATCAATATCGTTTTCCCGGTAGCGAGGGTCTTCTCAAGTTAATATTCCACAAAGAACCTCTAGGATATAAATTGAGCGATGAGGAAAATTACTACAAGATATTGACCCTCTCCAACGTACATAAACGAGGCTTCGATCCGTCGAAACAAGTAAAGTCACACAGAGGACATAAATATATGGAGGTCATAAAGAAACTCGGAAGGGGTATGGTTCAATACAACGATAAACTTATTGAGTATAGTTATTGGGATAACGTTAGTGAATTAATTGATCGATTAAGATTATTGTATTCGTCAAAGTACGCCGGCAACACCTCAAACGATAACGAAATTGAGGCGATCGTTGAAGAATTACGTGAAGCAGGAGTTATATATTAAGGCGAAGCCTCTGGACTCGAAATCATTCAATCTACGAAAATGGATAAATTTGGTAGGACTAAAGGTAGTTCTCAGAGAAGCGAAGTGAAACGAATGCGAACTGAATATGCTTTCCCCATGAACAGTGGCGGAGACTACGATTTTAGTGGACGTAAATTGTGTAATATTAAAGATCCTACAACGAGTTCCGATGGTGCTAGCAAGAATTATGTTGATTTAAACGATAGAAAAATGGTTGAGAATTTGGACGTTAGCTTTTACAGTTTTAAAGCGACTGCCGACGAGAAAAACGTTGAAATCAAAAGGAACATAATAGAAATAGAAAAAAGTTGTGTTAAAAAGATAAAAGCTGTTGAAAGTTTGTAACCAAACCTACTGTAACTAAACCTACTGTAACCAAACCTACTGACAGAAGAATTTTAAAAAAGGATTCAAAAAAATCGGTAGACATTTGGAAAAGAGATGCAGAGACAGCAGCAGCAGACCCGTTCCAAGGAAATGCTTCAAGTAATTAATGAACTCCATCGGCCGGCACGGAAAAATTTTCCTCGTAGAAGAACTATCATTAAGGGTCTACATGGCCTATGGCAATGTGATTTAGGTCAGCTTGATTGTCTCAGTACGGTCAATAAAGGATATAAATTTATTCTCGTTGTAATAGATTGCTTCTCGAAGTTTGAATGGGCCAGAGCAGTGAAAAATAAAACGGGCGAAGAAGTGAGTCGAGCATTTAACAATATCCTATAAAAGGGAGGACGAGTACCAAAAAACTTACAATCAGATCAAGGAAAAGAATTTTTTAACCGAAATTTTCAAGAACTTATGAAAAAATATCACATTACTCATTATAATACGTACAGCGATAAGAAAGCGGCTATAGTTGAGAGAGTTATAAGGACGCTGAAGGAAATGCTCTACCAGGAATTCAGTTCGCAGGGAAATTATCGGTGGATTGATATCCTTCAAGATGTTGTAGATGAATATAATAATCACAGACATCGAACTATCGGTATGAAACCACGTGATGTCAATAAGAAAAAGGAGGAAGATGTATATAAATCCTCCTATAGTCACGTGAAAATAGCTGGACCACATAAATTCAATAAAGGTGACGTGGTACGGATAAGTAAGGTTAAACACGTTTTCACTAAAGGATATCTACCCAATTGGACGACTGAACTATTTAAAATCACAAAAGTTCAAATCACCAATCCTGTGACTTACTTGATTGAAGACTCTACCGGTAGACCGATAAGTGGAGCCTTCTATCAAGAGGAGCTCCAAAAAACAAAGCAGCCGGATGTTTATTTAGTAGAAAAAGTATTACGTAAGAGAGGGGATAAGGTTTTGGTTAGATGGTTGGGGATGGATAAGGAACATGATTCATGGATTAAGTCTACGAATAAACTCTAAGTTCAGTTGAGTACTGAAGTTTGAAGAATCAATATGTCGCAAGAGAGTGGTTTTATCGATGATAATAGTGATGGAATTATTTTCGATGCTGAATTGAATCGTATACTGAATATGTACGATGAGGATATTAAGAATGAGAAGAATTTTCTGTTAAATGGACATTTCCAAATTGATATAGAATGTGGCCTTGGACCGAGCATTCTACATATTGACTGTGGCATAAGTCCGGCCAGAAACTTCAAACCTGCAATCAAGTTCACCTGTAACGAAGCTGTAATTTCCTTTGATAACTGTCACTGGGACTCTTTTATTTCAAAACTTCAATAATGAAACAGATGTCGAAATAATGTGGTCATGTGAGAATTAAACTTTGAGCATTTCCAAGTGGGGTGATTTTATATTCTTCAGTGATGATGACGTCGAGAAAATCATTCAAATGAATGATATAATCTCTAACAGAATTGAAATGTTGAAATATCTGGACTTTTCATACTACTATCAAAATTTTCTGGAAATCATTAGGGATGCATCCTTGAACGGAAGTAGCAAACCGAATGAAGAACTCATAATTACATTCTGTAAAGTTAGTCCATCAGTGAACAGTTATACTATATTAGAATTTCTGTACTACAACAGAAATGAAATATTAAATGATGTAGATATGGAAATTTTTATATAATAAAAAATATATATGAAATTGATATTTATTTCACCCTCTCATATAGCTGGACTTTGGTACTAGACCGCTAGGGATCGAATCCCACGACAGGATTTTTTCATTTATTATTATAACGAACTGAACTGAACCTACTCTTAGATCGTCGCATATATCACCAACATGTTTGCTTACATCGATTGGAAGGCGGCGTAGCTTCGGCGATAGAGCGCTGGACTCCACGACCGATATCCTGATACGTACGCTCTTTCTAGAAAGCATTTACGGTACTAATTACAACAATTTTTCTTCTTCTTTCTCATATACGTTACTTCTTTTATACGAAGATTTTCCTACTACCTCTACTGGTTATTGACAATGAACTTCTTTTAGCTCTTCAGCTTATTAAATGATGTAGATATGGAAATTCTTATATAATGAAAAAATATATATGAAATTGATATTTATTTCACCCTCTCATATAGCTGGATTTTGGTACTAGACCGCTAGGGTTCGAATCCCACGACAGGATTTTTTCATTTATTATTATAACGAACTGAACTGAACCTACTCATATATCGTCGCATATATCACCAACATTTTTGCTTACATCGATTGGAAGGCAGCGTAGCTTCGACGATAGAACGCTGGACTCTGGTACTACACCGCTAGGGATCGAATCCCACGACAGGATTTTTTTCATTTATCATTATTTCAGCTAGGGTCCCCCATCCCAACTAGCGCCATCTTGGATGAGAGGGGCCCCATCTTAGAAGGCCTCCCTCAGGACGCCATCTTGAAGGGGCCCCCATCTTGAATAGAGACATCTAGGTTACCCCATCTCACCGCTTCGACGGACGCCATCTTGGAGGGCCCCCAGGACATCATCTTGAATAGACGCGCGCGCCATCTTGAATAGACATCTTTCTAGGTTATCCTATTTCACCTGGAGGGACCCTCGGACACCCTCTTGGATGGACGCCATCTTGAATAGACATATTTCTTGATTACCCCAGTTCACCTACGGACTGACCTACTCACTTTGTGAGCCAGAACCGGCCTTGTTATTCTACTGATAGCTAATAGCTAATCAGCTAAAATAACTAATAGCTAATCAGTTGATGGCTAATAGATAAGAGCTAACAACTAATAACTAACATATTATCAGCTAAATAAATACCTGATCAGTTAAACAAGTAAATTAACTAACAGCTAATTAGTTAAAAGAGGTACCTATTCAGTTAAAACAGGTATCTAATCAGTTGAAAGAGGTACCTAATCCGTTGAAACAGGTATCTAATCAGTTAAAAGAGGTACATAATCAGTTGAAACAGGTATCTAATTAGTTAAAACAGGTATCTAATCAGTTAAAACCGGTATCTGATCTAGTTAAATTAGGTATTCAATTAGTTGAAACAGGTATTTTATTTGTTAAAACAGGTATCTTATTAGTTAAAGCAGGTATCTAATCAGTTAAAAAATAGATGAAACTGCTAATAACTTACAGTTATAATCAGCTAAATAATTAACTAATCAGTTAAACAGATGAAACTGCTAATAACTATAATCAGCTAAATAGTTACCTAATCAGTTATATAGGTAAATTAGCTAAATAGATGGAACGTTTGGTGGCAAATTAGTAGTATAGAGACTAGACCGATGTTTTGAATGTCTATATCATCAGGTACAGTAGTAAAATGTGTAGAAGAGCGAGAAAAGAATATATCTCCAACCTTAATGCAACATTTTTCTGAAAATCCGAACGTTCTCTGTATCCTCTTGCACTTGTATGTAATTAAGAGTTAAACTGAACGACAATAATTTATAACTTTTTTCCTTGCGTTAGCTTCTTTTAGTAAATTTATCTGTTAATTTCCCTGTATTGCTATACCCTTAGTTAACGTGCTGGGACATATTATTATTGAATACGATACAACAGCTATTTTACAGATTCTCTGACAACTTCGTAGCAAACGGTACCGAGTTTACCGATACGTTTTTTGGAAATATAGTTTACAATTGGTTAAGTATAGTTATGCAATCTTCTAAGGGATCGTGCTTGACAATCACCAATGGAATAATTATAAATATATATATATATATATATATTTTTATTTTTCACTTGTATATTATATGTTTATTTCACCTTGGATACGGTTGCTATAAACACACTCATTATGCCCTAGGCCATCACGCCCGCATTTGCGGGCATAATGGATTTAAAACGCCCGCTTATTGTACTAGGAGAAATGAAGCAAATTTCATTGATTAAATACTTCATAATCCTTATCGTATCCGACTCTGGATTTCTCCGGCAATTAATTATTCGCAGCTTTGGCTGCATTTTCTATGATACTCTTGGGCAAATTCATTCTCATTTTCATTATTTCTATAAAACTACACAAAGAAAGCAGCATGACATTCACTGAATATGATGACAAAAATATTCACAAACGTCAAACTATCAACAAATGGCATGCCTACTATGAGAAGGAAAATGGATAGGAGCAATGAAACGATTTTAAAATCGCTTTTTCATCATAATATAATAATTTTTTCGTGAAAAATAAAATCTTGTATGCACCGCGTGCGTTACTAGATCCTTATGCCCATCGGGCAACATTCATCCCTCGGGCCAGAGGCCCTCGGGCCGAATGTTTCCCTCAGGGCATAAGGATCTATATAACGCACTTGGTACATAAATAACTAATATATATATATATATATATATATATATATATATATATATATATATATATATATATATATATATATTGTTGCTTCCAATATTGTTATTTCATGCTGTTTAGCTAAGTGTTGGAAAAATGTATCTATTAATCTCTTTTCTGGACAGTTAAGAAAATCTATAATGTGGTTCCCAATGCTCCTATTAACACCTGGACTTGTTACCAAGCATACAAATTTATTATAAATTTGAACTCTTGCGTTAGACGTTAGTTAGACAATCTATTCATTTATAAACGTATATGATATTATACCAATATGTACGCCACTGAACAGATAAACTTGAATGATATTGAAACCATTATGCAATAATTAAATTGGTCCGCGATTCTGTTGATTGAATATTTCATAGTCTCAGTTAGTTTTCAGAGAGCGAGAGCAAGAGAGAGAGGGAGAAACTGAAGGTGCAATTGTTCCCCCAATTTGTTGAATTATTGTATGTTTGAAATTTATTATAGTTGAAAAAATGGAGCGACTTTGGAACAATTGATTACGCAGAAATAGCACAAGAGTTAACAACGGGCTATGTATCGGATAAGAATGAAGTTATTGATGTGTAATCATTAAACTGTCCTAGTTTAAGTTCTCTACAAAATAATGAATCTTTTCATTGCAATCAGCATTCTTCTTTAGATGAATAAAAGTTATAAATATAAATATTTGTTTTTTTTATAAATAAAAATAGAGTAAACATAAATAATTTTTTTATTTCAAATTTTATAATAGAGCGAGATGAATTACATTAGTGATTATAACAGGAGTTTTTTCATAACCAGTTAATTTTGTCGAGATTCAAAGTCCACAGCACAAGTCCATCCTAATTGAACATTTTTATTTTATTTTCCATGTTTTATATATTTTTTCTCGATTCATTCGAGCAATTTTTTTGTGAATATCATTCGATGAGGGAAGAAATGCATAAGATAAGTGTAATTTTCCAATTACTTTAACTATTTCAGTCAAGATTTTACAGTTTGCATATTAAGCTTTCTCGCAAACAATCGATGCAAAAGTCTATTTTTATAATTTTTTTGTAGGTATATTTACGGTGTTGAATTGGGTACTCAAATCGTATTGTAAGTCACCATTCAAATTGTTGTTCGATAAGAAACCGTATAAATACAGTGTGTGCATTGTTTATTCACAAACAATTCATTATCCTTGAGAAAATTAAGGATTTCCTTCAAATTCATTATATTTATTTTTCAATTTTACACATTTCAAGGAATAACACTACATATTCATGTAGTGTTATATCTACTCCGAAATCTTCTTCTAATTCGAAAATCCATTGAAAATACTAGGCCCTTAGTGGAAATTTCTTTATATGTAAAATACTTTGCCAAAGTACATTCGATGAAGGTTTATAAGGTTCACGAAATATAACAGTTTTTAAATATTTATCGTAAACTTTTTCGCTTTCAGTTCAACTTCATATTCCGACATCTTCTCTAAGAAATAGCTCGACATCACGTATTTTCTTCACAACCATTGTCGCTAAGGATAGGATAGATTTAACAGTTGACACGTTCATTTCTATATTTTATTGAATATATTAATCTAATTGTTTTCAATAAAATACAACTTTGACACTCTATCTCTCTCTATCTACCTCTCTCCCGCTAATATGAATAATCAGTATACAACTGATTCAACTTTACTTTAGATTTTCTCAATTCACGTAACAATTGTTGGGGGGTTACTCTTGAAAGATACGATCCATCACTCCACTTCCCCGAATATGTTACTTTTCTTCCCGAGCTAAACAGAAGGTTAACTTGATCCAGAATAAAATCAATATCATGATTCAAAAAATGTAAATTTTTAAAAATGACTTCAATAGACAAACTTGTCAAACACTTTGTTTTGTAAATTGTTTTTCTATCTACTTCCATTTTACAGTGATTGGAGGATTGAGACTTTAGTGGACTGTATAAATTTTGAGAGTTGTTAAAAAATACCTTCAAATCCTACCTTATTGCCGGACTCAACCTTGGGTGTTGGATAAAAGTTCTTAACTTGGTGAAACTCGTTCCACTCACACTCTGGCCAGAGTTCCACTGTCTCCAATCGTAATTCCAGAAAATCTTGAAGTTTAAGCGGTGAAAGGGTGAAAATGGTGAAAATGAGGAGAATATGTAAAGTAGATATAACGCACTGGAGCACAAGTTAGTCGCAATTGAAAATTGAATTATATTTGTTTCACATGTGTCTTCAGAACATATGTCTTCCGCGCACAGCGATGAAGGAGAAATTTGAAGGCATATACGGGGGAAGACTGAATAAAATGATACTTAATATGAGGTGAAAATGAATTTGAAAAGGAATAGAAATAAATTGTTTGAAAAGAAAAATGAAAATTTAAAAAATATTATTATTGAAAAAATAATTTAATAATATTGCGCGGTCGCAACATACCGCCCACCTTAAATACGCAGTGTTTAACTGTCATCAAGTGGAAGAGGACAAAGTTTAATTACAGGTCGTTTAAGTATACTGTTATCAGCAGTTTTAACTGAAGCAACCCTAGTACAACCGTCTGCACCAGGATGCAACTCAACTATACGTCCCATTTGCCACTTACACGGTGGAAGGTTGTCCGATTTTATAAGGACTAAAACATTGTCTTTAACAGGCGTACTGGATATATGCCATTTCCTTCTTTGATGTAAATTGTGCAAATATTCTTTTGACCAACGATTCCAAAAATCGCGATGCATACGTTCAAGAAGTTGCCAACGTGTAAGCCTATTGATGGGAAGGGCAGTGTTGTCTTGCTCTGGTAGAGCAGTGAGCGGTTCTAAGGTAAGGAAGTGGCCAGGAGTTAAAGCAGAAAAATCGTGGGGATCATTACTAACGGGCGTCAGCGGACGAGAATTCAGAATAGCTTCGACCTGAGTAAGGACAGTATTAAGCTCCTCGTACGTGAGGATTTGTTCTCCAACAACTTTGAGAAGATGTAATTTCGCACACTTGATTGCAGATTCCCAAAGACCCCCGAAATGAGGTGCAGAAGCAGGGTTGAAATGCCAAGTGATTGATTCTGATGAAGCAGCTTTGGCAAACAGTTCGTTTAAATGCCTATGAGCGGCGACAAAATTGGTACCACAATCGCTATATAAGTTGGAACAGCGCCCACGACGAGCAATGAACCTCTTTAAAGCAGCATGAAAGGCATTCATCGACAGGTCAGAAGCGAGTTCCAAATGTACAGCTTTGGTCGCGAAACAAACGAACAAGCAAAGATAAGCCTCAGAAGCACGAATTCCTCGATGTTTACTCATAGTGAGTTTGAAGGGACCTGCGAAATCAACACCCGCGTGGGAAAATGGTTTGAGGCGAGAAACACGAGAAGGAGGGAGATCGCCCATTATAGCAGGACCGAAGGACTGCGGATTATGTTTGAAACATGTCATGCATTTGGAGAGTACTCGTTTGATGGAGCGACGAAATGAAAGGATCCAAAACCGTTGGGCTATTAGAAACTGGACTGTTTGTAGACCAGCGTGAAAATAAGTTTGATGGAAATAAGAAATTATTAAATCGGTGAATAGGCTACGACTGGGCAAAATTGCGGGAAATTTTTTTGAAAAACAGAGCGGTGTTTGCCGAAGTCGACCACCAACTCTGAGAATACCTTCACTGTCAATGAATGGGGACAATTTGAGGAATGACTTTGGAAGTTTGCGGTTATTTTGAATATTGTGAATTTCATCTGTGAAATATGATGACTGAATATGTTTGACAGTAAGGAGAGAAGCGTTATGCAACTCGACTGAGGACAGGCAACCGAATCTTTTTTGATGCGATGTTCGAGAATTATTGGAAAACCGAAGAATGTAAGCGAGAACTCGGGAAAATCTTGAAAACGAAGAATGTTTCCCTAGCAAAGCATCGATTAAATGATGAGAGGGAATGACATTGAGTGAAATCTGTCGTTCTTCCGCAATTACTCCAGGAGAAGCAGGGAATTCTTGAATTTCTGGTTGAAAATGACAGTTTTGAAGAAATGTGGGACCCGCCCACCATAGGGAACACTGAAGTAAATCTTTGGGAAGGGAACCACGAGAACCAACATCAGCGGGATTCTCCGAGGATGAAACATGAAACCAGGAATCGGGAGATGATTTAGAATGAATGAGTGCAACTCTGTTGCCAACAAAAGTTTTCCACTTAAGTGGAGAAGATTTGATCCAGTTGAGGACAATAGTCGAATCTGTCCAGTAGAACACTTTCTTGATGTTCAATTCGTCCTGTAAACTTCGAATGACATGACTTGCCAGCCTAGCTACCAATACAGAAGCACACAATTCCAACCTTGGTAAACTCAACTTCTTTTTAGGGGCAACCTTAGCCCTAGAAATAACGAATTTAACATGACAAACCTCGTGATCCGTTAAGAAACTCCGAAGATAGATGACGCAGCAATAACCTCTTTCACTAGCATCTCCAAAACAATGCAACTCGTAGAAAGAAGACTCGCCAGTCAAAATTAACCGGGGAATATTTAATTCTTCAATGTAAGAAATTTCGTTCAAATATAGTTGCCACAATTTGACTATATCCGAAGAAGGGGTATCATCCCAATCGATTTTCATGAGCCAAATTTTTTGAATCAAATATTTGAGAATAAATGTTAGAGGAGATAAAAAACCAAGTGGATCAAATATACGGGCTACGTGGGAGAGAATATTTCGTTTGGTGCAAGTGCTCTTACTTGAATCTACTGAAAACTTGAAACTGTCTGAATTGGGATTCCATTGTAAGCCAAGAACCTTAACAGGAGTGTGATCATCAAACTGAAGTGGATTATGGTTCAAGTCAGAAGGAGGTAAACGAGATAGCAAGGCAGGAGAATTACTGGTCCATTTACGTAAGTGAAAACCACCAAGAGCAGGAAGATTTTGCAGTTCTTGTTGTAGAGATAACGCTCCATCCAATGAAGAAGCGCCATGAACAACATCGTCCACGTAAGTGCAGTTTTCAATAGCTTTTGCAGCTAAAGGATAGTTTTTGCTTTCAGATCTGGCCAATTCAATCAAAGTGCGAATTGCAAGAAAGGGCGAAGGGCCTAATCCATATGTGACAGTGAGAAGACGATATTCTTGAATACTTTCTTCAGGAGAAAATCGCCAAAATATTTTTTGGTAATTGCAATGGTCTGGGTGAACTGAAATTTGTCTATACATCATTTTTATGTCGGCTGTGAACACTACTAAATGAAGACGAAATAATAAGAGAATAGAAATCAGATCTTGTTGTAATTTAGGGCCAACTAAGAGGGTTTCATTTAAGGATTGTTGATGAGGTGGATGAGCGGAACCGTTGAAGACAACCCTTAATTTTGTGGTTGAACTATCTGGGCGCAAAACCGGATGATGAGGAATATAATAACTGAATGGGTCGTGAGAAGATATACAAGGTTCCATGTGACCTAATTCAATATACTCTTTCATAAAGGAACAATAAGCAGCATAGATAGAAGGATCTTTGACAAGACGTTTTTCCAAAAATTTGAATTGCCGAGTAGCAAGGTCTCTTATTCCAATAAATTCAGGAAGAGCTGGAAAATTTTTGAATGGCAGCATAACCATAAATCTACCTTCCGCATTTCTTGAGTGAGTTTCAGAAAATATTCGCTCACACAAAGCATTTTCCTGAGAAACAGGAAATTGGTTTGGAATTTCTTCAATCTCCCAAAACCTTTTAATTTGAAAATGAAGATCTTCAGATGAAGATTGACAAAAGAATGAAGAAACCGACTGATCATGAGAAGAAGATTTCACCTTGCCCATGAGAACATAACCCAATTTGGTATTTATCGCATCAGGTTCGCCAGAGGCTCCAGTGATATGACCATCTAAAATGATCTTCGAAAAAACATCAGCCCCAAGAAGTAAATCAACTTGGACAGGTAGCGTAAACTGGGGATCAGCCAAATTTAAGTTCGATGTATAGGAAAACGAAGACGAAATGGGTGACGAAGGAAGATTATCACAAATTCTTTTGAGGACAACGGCTTCAATCTCGAATGATATGTTCGTATTGAAATGAGGCGTTATGAAGATTGAAACATAACCAAGTCTCGAAGCTGTACTCATTGACTCTAATCCATTTAGATTGATAGATAAATCTTTACTGTGGAAACCTAGTTTTTGGAGACAACGTTGGGATATGAACGACGTCATACTACCGGAATCTAAGATGCACCGATATCTTTGAAAACGATTAAAGCTATCTAAAAGGTTAACTGTCGCTGTACCTAGCAGAACACTAGAAGCCGAGGACAAAAATCCTGCATTGATTGAAGGAACTCTACTATTTTGTGTCGACGTAGAAGCGTTGTCATTAACAGAAGCATTATGAAGGTTGGAAATATTTGTCTGAGTTACATGCAACAACGTATGATGAGGTTGATGACATGTAAAGCAGGTATTCCTTGACTGACAGTTAGCTGTCGCGTGTTTATTGAGGCAATTGACACACAATCTTTCGCGCTGAATCAGTTTCATTCGTTGATGAGGATTTATACTCAGCAATTTTGGACACTTGTACACCAAATGATTCGATTTACATAAGTGACATGTGAGAGTTGACGACTTAGAGGCTTGTGAAATGAATGCTGAAGCAGAGGTAGTGTTATTGACATTGAAATTTCTGCGTATGAGTTTGGACGGCTTTCCTAAATTCACATTATCCAAAGCATGACACTGCTTAGAAAGAAAATCATAAAGTACTTCATATGTAGGTATGTTTGATGAATTATGAAAAAGTTCGAAACGTGAAGCAATTGAAATATGAATACGATTCATCAACATCTGCATTGTGACAAAGTTCCATAAATCGTTCAAGTTTAAGTTGAGCAGTGCCCTTTTATTTTCTTCAAATTTATCTAAAAGAGCTCTTAATTCTCTAGGATCATCTGTTGACATTTTGTGACTATTTTCAATTTTTGACCAATATGCAACAGCTAAATGGCGCGTATTTTGATAACGCTCAACTAAGGTTTCGTAAGCTATTTCATAATTCAACGATGTCATAGGCAATGTTTGAATGAGTGAAAAGGCAGGACCTTTCAATGAATTAAAAAGATAATTGAATTTTTTCGATTGTACTCAATCTTTTATTTTTATGAATAAGAGCATTATACATGTCAATCCAGTTGGAAATTCTGTTATGTCGCCTGAAAAAACTTTAAGTTCGATTTGTTTCAACTGAAGGTTGCAAAACCTCATCGTCTTTTCTTTGATTCTTTTGTTGTTTTACATTTAAGATCAAGAAAGATTTGTTTTAATTCTCAAAAATTTATCATTGAACTCTTTTCTAATTGCATCCTGTTCTTCGAAATTAATGGCCTCCGTAACGTCGGCAACTCCTATGATGGAATTATGATAAGAACAGAAATCTTGTTTGATCTGATCAATTTCACTCACTGATACTTCCAACAAAGAAACAAGATTTGGATCAGTTTCAGCACGAACCGCTATTTCAAAAACCTCATCCACAATGAATTAAATTGAGTTTGTCGTAAATTTATAATTTTCCTCAATTTGTCTGCCATAATGAAAATGAAAACAGTATAATTAATTTGAACAATTGAACTTATTAATTTGTGAAAATGAAAATGAGAGAGGTTAGAAGAAATATGTAAATATTGTGAATAAATCGCGCTACGTACTGGTATGAACACCGAAGAGCGGTGCGCACTGCGTGAATAAAATGATGTACGCTGCAACGTCGGCCGTCGGTCGTAAACTTGAATTTATAATTATGAATGAATTATCTTGATGAGATAAGAAAATTATCGAAAAGTGAAAATCACCCAACACATTAAGTATCCGCCTCGAAGGACCAAATAATGGAGGATTGAGACTTTAGTGGACTGTATAAATTTTGAGAGTTGTTAAAAAATACCTTCAAATCCTACCTTATTGCCGGACTCAACCTTGGGTGTTGGATAAAAGTTCTTAACTTGGTGAAACTCGTTCCACTCACACTCTGGCCAGAGTTCCACTGTCTCCAATCGTAATTCCAGAAAATCTTGAAGTTTAAGCGGTGAAAGGGTGAAAATGGTGAAAATGAGGAGAATATGTAAAGTAGATATAACGCACTGGAGCACAAGTTAGTCGCAATTGAAAATTGAATTATATTTGTTTCACATGTGTCTTCAGAACATATGTCTTCCGCGCACAGCGATGAAGGAGAAATTTGAAGGCATATACGGGGGAAGACTGAATAAAATGATACTTAATATGAGGTGAAAATGAATTTGAAAAGGAATAGAAATAAATTGTTTGAAAAGAAAAATGAAAATTTAAAAAATATTATTATTGAAAAAATAATTTAATAATATTGCGCGGTCGCAACAGTGATGTACATGAAAAGTTGCACGATTTCGCTTGAATTATAAAACTTATTTCGAATAAAAGAGCATATTGCCTTTATATATATATATATATATATATATATATATATATATATATATATATATATATATATATATATATACATATATAACAGATTCCCATCCCATAGAATCACTGCACCTGAATTTATGGCGGGGACATTCCCGACTCTGAACACTGTCTAGTAATTATCTTTCGATCTCATTTAGAAACAATTTAACCAATAAAAATAATACAAGTTAATACTCATATTTTTTTAAATCTATAACCACATGAAAAAATAATGATCCTATGTATATACATAAAATTCATTTATCAAATAATAGGTATACATATAATATGAAATATATACTATTATTAATTTTCACCACTCACTGATGTGGATGTTTTTTTTATGTTTGTGGCTGCTGTTGCTAGTGTAGGGGCTGTTAAAGAAAGAAAATAACATAGTTTATGAAAAAAAAAATCAATAATCAAATTATAGCATAACATAAGCGCCCTGTAAACGATCAAACTTCTTTGTCAAATTTTAGGTGTTTGTCAAATTATTTGATAGTCTATGGCTTTGTTTGATGCGTTTGTCAAACAATTCACGAGTTTGAAGTGTTTGATGAAAAATTGGATTGACGGCATTTTTGACAACTAAATTCAAAACCGCACTGCTCATTTTTCATGGAACGCGTCACGTTACGTCAACGAGAAAACCGTAACTAAGGAAGAATTTGACAAATTTGTTTGATATTTGGTTTGATCGTTTATGCCATTGCTTGAACCACACGTGAAGTTTGTCAAACAAGTTTGTCAAACAAATTTGATCGTTTACAGGGCGCTTTACACTGATTAGAAGACATGTCTTCTTTGTTTTTTATTGAACAGGTGACCGATGATTTTGAGGGTGTGGGAGGTACTAAAGAGAGAAAATAACATAGTTTACGAAAAATTAATAATAAAATTTTAGCATACTTACACTGGTTGGTAGACATATCTTCAAAATCATCATCGTCATCGGTGAAATTCTCATTATCAGATGACAACCCCAAACCAGACACCCCCTGGCCCCTCAAAATGTTCACCCACCGTTCAACATCTTCAGGTGTCATTTTGTTTGACATTTTGATAATAATATTCGTAATATTCGTTTGAATAATGATTGTTATTCTTAAGATATGAATGAGACCCTACATATATATATATATATATATATATATATATATATATATATATATATATATATATATATATATTCTCATATCCCCTCACTGTTGAAATTCATTAACAGGTTCAGATTATTTTTTCCAAGCAATAAATCGACCGAGTTCATATCCTGCAACTATGTCATGTCTACTTAATACGTGAAACGTCATTCCATCATATTTTTTATTCGGTCATTAATTTAAATGTTACAATTTAGTTATTTAACGATCCTAATATTTTGCTCAAGATTCTCAGATATTTTTAAACAGTTTTTCACCAACCGTTAAATTTTCTGTAAGCATAAATATACATTATAACATAGTTATTATAAATAATACAGATTCTTCAGAAAAATGACTAGCATGCTCGGTAGAATTTACATCTGATTAAAATGCAATGTAACGATTTCCACATAAAAACGTACGAATCCATCCAATTGCAAACGTTTGGTTTCTATTAAAAAAGTATTTGAAAATTTAATTTTTCACTCGGCAATTATAACGTAGGATTTACTAGCTCAAAACTGGATATCAAATCACGAATACAAGAAATTGGTTGAATTTCACGTTATTATAATTATGATTGTCGAACCTGTTTTTGCGATTGTTTCTAGAAAATTTGACGCATATCATTTGAATCAGAGGACTTTCATTTAATTGTCTCTTAATGATATATATATATATATATATATATATATATATATATATATATATATATATATATATATATATATATATATTTACAGAAGATGACAAGTGAACATCGAATTAGGAGTCCTGAATATCATAGCTTTCTAGACATCTGGATAAATCAGATTCTCTGTCTACTCCATTATCGTAACGATCGACTACAATATATAAGTACGAATCTAATATTCAACACAGTAGCGCAACGAGTGATTCGTCTTCCCCCTTCTTCTCCCGATTATATAGCAAGATTCATCTCACCGGATCAGTGCACCTGCACCGTGGGAATCCTGAATCATTAAGATGCGTCATTAATTCCTACTTAATACGCAAAACATTATTCCATCATATTTTTATTCAATCCTTTACGTGATAAACCAGAATCATTAGTTTTTAGTAGTAAAAATCTAATATTCAAAAATATAGTAGGATTCATTCTATACATTAGCGCACCTGCCTTAATTATTATCTCTCCAACTTTGAGAATTCAGACAAGTCCCTACCCGTCTGCACGTTTTCTCGACTTCTACGATCGGGAATACAAAGGAATGAAGGCCAATTCAGTTTATTCGATCCTTATCGTGAGAAACCAGAATCATTAGTTTTTTAGATATCTGGATAATTGAGATTCTCTACCTACCTCATTATTATAACGATCGCTGATCCTGTGGGATAAATCTAATATTCAAACAAAAAAATATAGTCGGATTCATTCCATACATTAGCGCACCTGCCTTTGAAAATTTATTTTTCAGACAAGTCGTCTTCCTGAACGGGAATACACAGGAATGAAGGCCAATTCAGTTTATTCCTCCTCACATATCCACATTTTTAGCAAACCATATTATTCAATTAATACACAAGTTCCTGTCCGATGCAGCGGTATAACGAGCAAATCGGAATCTGAGCTCTCTCTCCATTATTTCAATATGTGGAATGTGACAACCGACAAAACAAAGGCAAGGTCGATTGATCCACGAGAACGAAAAATTCAGCGCACAGTAGCGTACCATAATAATATATTGTGACAAAAAATGATTTGAAATTCAATTTCATAATGCTAGTATGTATTACGTAAAAAAATATTGAAACTTATCCATTCTTGTATATGAAAACCAAATTGAATTTTCGTTTGAATAATTATTGCTATTCCTAAGATATGAAATCGAGGTCAATTCAGTTTATTAACAGCCATAATTACTCACATATTCACATTTTTTAGCAGCCAATATTATTAATTTACAGATGAGTATACTCCAGTCAACCTTTATATATCCAGATTCATCCCACAGGATCAGTGCACCTGCACTGTGAGAATCCAGAATCATTATTCCAGACATCGTTAGAAACAGGATACATTAATTTTCAAACAAAAAATATAGTTGCATTCATTAGCGCACCTGCCTTAATTATCTCTTCGACTTCGAGAATTCAGACAAGTCCCGACTCGTCTCCAGGTGTTCCCGATTCATACGATAGGGAAATCGAGGATAATTTAGTTTAATAACCCCTTTAATTACTTACATATTCACATTCTTTAACAAACCATATTATTATTTAATTTATAGACAAATTCCAGCCCCGTCTTCCAGATTCAGTATCGTAACAAGCGATTTGAAAATTCAAGGGGGTCGTTGAAATGGGTAGTTTGTCCTAAAACCCGCTTATATACTCTACTCATACTATTGAAAGCTGCCATTTTGTGTTGGAATGAATGTAGGAATGTACTATGTATGACACTATCAGTGAGCGATGGTTTGCGAAAAATTATGTTTGTTATCTACTTTTGTTATTTTTAAATCCAAAATAGTTAATTGAGTAATCTTTTTCGCTCTCTAAAGTGAAATTTATATTAGGGTGTGAAGGGTTAATGAATGTTTGAAAGCAGTCTAGTTGTCTAAGAGTACCAGTGAAACAACAAATAATATCATCCACATATCTGAACCAATAAACGAATTGTCGACTAACAGGATGATTATTAATTAACTGTTCCAAATTATCCATGAATACTTCAGCCAACAAAGGGCTCAGAGGGTTTCCCATAGTTAAGCCTTCAGTACTGCTGTAAATCATATTATTGATCTAAAATAATTCGGTTCCAGACATAATTCCAAAAGCGACAATATATCTGATTTTATGAAAGGATTAACAAGATTGCTATTAAGTAACTATTTTATTAGGGTTAAAGGAACCTTGGGTGGTATATTTGGAAAAAGGTTAACTACATCCCAGGACATCAATTTAGAAATACTATTGACTAAATCGTAAGAGTTTTTGATTGAGAATTTAGGCTGAAATTTACAATAATTTTGAATTATTTCTATTAGAAAATGCGACAAAAACACTGAAGGTGCTGTAGTGAATGACACTACTGGTCTGATTGGATAGCCTGGTTTCAATGATATAATTTAGAGGAGTACTGAAGGCTTAATTATGGGAAACCCTCTGAGCCCTTTGTTAGCTGAAGTATTCATGGATAATTTGGAACAGTTAATTCATAATCATCCTGTTAGTCGACAATTCGTTTATTGGTTTAGATATGTGGATGATATTATTTGTTGTTTCACTGGTACTCTTAGACAACTAGACTGCTTTCAGACATTCATTAACACTTTACACCCTAATATAAATTTCACTTTAGAGATGGAAAAAAACTCTATTAACTATTTTGGATTTGAAAATAACAAAAGTAGATAACAAACATTATTTTTCGCAAACCATCGCACACTGATAGCGTCTTACATATTACTTCCCTACATCCACTAAAACACAAAATGACAGCTTTCAATAGTATGGTACATCGTTTAGTAAATATTCCATTTTCAAACGCCAATTTTAACATCGAGAAAAATATAATTAAACAAATTGCCGTAAATAATAATTATGATCCCATAATAATAGACAATATGATAGATTAAAAGTTGTTCAAAAATGCGATTAACCAGGTGTACCCCCTTACTAAAAATAATATCAAATATAACAGCCTCACTTTCATCGGAAATTCAAGTAAAAAACTTGAATCTCTCTTATCTAAGCACAACATTAACATTGCCTATCGTACCGGTAATAATTTAGGAAATCATATAAAAAATAATAAATCCAAAGTTCATAAAGATAATAAATCAGGAGTTTATAAAATTAATTGTGGTGATTGTGATAAGTTTTACATTGGTAGAACTTTCAGAGGTTTTCAAACTAGAATTTCAGAACACAAACGTAGCTCTGTTAATCAGAAGTCGGATTCACATTATGCAAACCATTTAAACCAAGAAAATCACACATTCAATTTCGATTTCAAAATATAAAATACTGAAAGTAAGGGAATAAAACATAATTTTTTAGAATCATTACAGATAAATAAATACAAGCATTCCAGTCTCCTATTGAATAGCCAAATCGATCATACTTCAAGCCCTCTTCTTTTCAAAATTACCGAACTACCTGACTAGCAGTTCAGAATTGGTTTTTCCTATCCTAATAATTATTTGTAACCATCTTTCTATTTACTATTTACCCCTTCTACACAATTTGTCATTTCTTGTTTTCGATATAACAGAGATTCATAGTTAGTTTGCCATTATCATCTGAAGAAGGTGAAGTTCCACCGAAACCTGCGTCATGCGTTATTTCTTTTAATAAATGTGTGAATTGTTATTATTAAACATTGTTTTAATATGTTTATTAATTTACACCGAGTATCGGCCCAATCAATCCAAAATTTTTCAAAGAAGACTAACAGAATTTTTGTATAAGAACAGTCTGTATTTTTTTTCTGAAATTTCATGTATATATATATATATATATATATATATATATATATTCGATAAATATTACATAATATTGAACTAGCTTTTAATGAGAGTAAAGATTGAAGCTGGATTAGATTTTCCTGTTTCCAAGGTTCCCGTCGATACCAGTGAATATTCTCCTGATGTTGTTTCTTCTATATGAGGCTTGTATTTCTCAGTCACCCTCTTAGGTAGAAATACTACGTGGTCTCCTATGTCGAGTAACACAGATCTATAACAAGTACGAATATGTGAGAAAATCAATTTTTTCCATTTCTTTTTTTTAGAATTTGAAAAAGAATAATTTTCTTGAATTAATTTTAGGGTTTGATCTATTTTCGTTAATTTACCAGTGAAATTCATTTTTGTAAAATTCACACAGGGAGAGAAAAAATATTATAGGAAATTAAATAATATTTACCTAGTTTTTAAAAAGTTGTAGTTGGATGGGTTTTTCCGGTTTCAAATGTTCCCTTGGATATGATGGAATATTCTCCTGTTGTAATCTCCTCTATATGAGGTCTGTATTTCTCCGTTACTCTCTTAAAAAGACATTGTAGTCACCCAAGTCTAGACGTACTGACTCTCCGAACTGAGATATAATTATTTATGCCTCATATATTTGTAGGGCTCCTCGATAATCAGATCGGATAACTTCTTCTGTGGTTGCCTTTCTAGAAAATAAACTTTGTTCAATCTTCCTAATAAATCCATCTCTAAAACAAGTAAAAAATATTTAATAACGTTCTGAGGTATAACTCAAAAAAAACTTACTTGATTTCCACTAAGACAGGAAGACACATCCAACCGGTAACTTGTTAGATCTAAATTTTAACGATGCTGGTTCAAATGAAGTTGAAGTTCGAATTAAATTAATAAGAAAAATTTCAACATATAGAATTATCAGAAGGAAGTTTTTCGTGTGGGGGGATTTTGCACACGGCTAGCGGTCAGAAAATGTTGAATAGGCATGTAGATAACGTTTGTGAAATTCCTTTGTGGTTTTTAAGGGTGATCATACACAGACGGATCTGATCCCAAAATATCTAAATATGTACCTTAGAAATATAACATGATTCATCAAACGCTGTAGTCTGAGTGATAAGAGAAACGTGTTTTCGAACTGAATAATGAAATTGTAATTAATTGATTTACTAACGGAGATGTCTACCGTATAAAATTTCAAAAGTGTGATATATAATAGTTATAACGTATTCTTTTATGAATAATTTAATTCCTAACTTTTTTATTTAATAAAATAATCATCAATCAATCAATCAATTTATTAATGTTAACATCATATACATGATTTACACAGGTCAAAGTATGAGCAGTAAACTGCATTAGAGCATAGTAGGTTCATTAAAAATAAAAAAATTAAAATTTACCTAAAATGTAGTTAAAATGAAGTGGTAACAAATTAAAATTCACTTAAGAACAGTCAACACACTATAAGTTATTAAAAATACGATTCATCAGACGTTATACAACATAGAATACATACAAGATTCAAGATTTCAGATTTAAAAAGTGCATTCAAAAAATTCGTCAAAGCTGTACAATACTTTTTCTAGGAGCATCGCTTTTATTTTATTTTTAAAAATATTAAATGGCAGCTCCTTAATGCCTATTGGTAAAACATTAAAAAATTTTATTCCCTAATAACCTGGACCACTCTGACACCTTTTCAAACGCCAGTATTGAAATTCGTATTTTTTTCTAATAAGTGTTAATTGAAAAATCTTTGATATTTCACCATGTAAATTTTTATTCAATATTATCCTAGTATTGAAATTCATATTTTTTTTTTGTAAGTGTTAACTGAAAAATCTTTGATATTTACAAATCATAATGAATTTAACCAGTGAATCAGGATACCGTATAGTGAAATATATTTATTAGAAAAATGTAGTTGCGGTCTGGAATTTTGTTATCTCGATGTTTTTCTATGGAGAAAATTGTCTAGCGAAGTAGACATTGTATCGTTCGATTTATGATAAAAATATTCCTGATTATGCAAAAAATTAATTGGGTTTTCATAAGTTCATTTGGAAACTTATTTTTCCATGAAAACAGGTATTTTTAGTAATCTGGTAGTCACACAAAAATTTATGAACCATTCTACCCCTTAACCAAAGAAAGAACTCTGTTAGGACCATGATCAAAGAAGGATAGACGAACCCTGTCATTTTTTCTGTATAACAAATACAAGAGACTGTTTATTTTTCCTTAAATTTTATATACGTCAAACGATATCCTCTGTAAGGACTTAATCGTTATATCTATGAGTTTTTGTATTTTTCTATAAATTGTTACCCACCCTAGTTAGTAGGGTCTCTGAAATAGTCGATATTTCCTTAATATAAATATTTTCATAGGATTTTTCAAAAACCAGTGTCAGTTAGAATTTTTGTATAAGAAGAGACTATTTCTTTCTTCCAAAATTTCATATAAGTCAAACGGTTTGATATTTCACTTATAAGGTATTCCATTCAAAAATCGTGAAAATCAATGTTGACATGAATAAATTATTCATTGAAAAATACGTAATAACTGTTTATCACACATTTGAAATATGTGAACACACCCTGTACAATATTGAAATGTCATTTAATTCTCAACATATAATGAAATTTGAAATTTGTTGACACACCCTGTACATTATATAAATTATTTCATTCAAAAATCGTGTAAATCAATATTGACATGAATAAATTATTCATTGAAAAATACGTAATAACTGTTTATCACACATTTGAAATATGTGGACACACCCTGTACATTATTGAAATGACGTCATTTAATTCTCAACATATAATGAAATTTGTGGATACACCTTGTACATTATATAAATTATTTCAATCAAAAATCTTGAAAATCAATGTTGACATGAATAAATTGTTCATTTAATAACTGTTTATCACACATTTGAAATATGTGGACACACCCTGTACATTATTGAAATGACATCATTTAATTCTCAACATATAAGTAATGAAATTTGAAATTTGTGGATACACCCTGTACATTATATAAATTATTTCATTCAAAAATCTTGAAAATCAATGTTGACATGAATAAATTATTTATTGAAAAAATTTTTTTCCTACATTTTGAAATTTGTGGGACACACCTTATACATTATATAAATTATTCAATGGAAAATACTTAATAACTATACATCTGTCATACAATTGAAATTTCATTCGTTGAACTAAATGGAATTCAGAAAGAATGAATGATTCAATTATATCCTTATTTAGTTCGACACGTGTCTCTTATCTCTCCCGATGACTTCGAGTTAGTTATATCTTTCTGTACGTTTTAGTCCTATTAAATTCGAAATGAAAATGAATTTTTTAACATGAAGACGAGTAAAACTATCTTATTTGAAAATAACTATTTTTTAAATAAATATGTATGTAATGTGATTCTGTATTCTGTATTTTTGGGAGTGCAGTCGAGACCACAGCACTTAGGCCCCATTGGGCCCTTTGTACATTCTCCCCGGAAACATCACCAGCCTCCCAACCATCCCAGTCGTTTGAAAAAGAGGGTGATTGCACCTAGGGGGATTTCCCTCAAGGTGGCTAAAATTGGCCACCGTTCACCCAGAATGGATTCTCGGAGTGACAAGACAGCGGGGCATTCACAGAGAACATGTTGTACCGTCTCGCCTTCCTGTTCACAGCCTCTGCAGAGAGGTGTGTCGCTTAATCCCATATTAAATAAGGGCTTCCGAAGTTGGCAGTGTCCCGTTAAAATTCCCACGACATTGCGTAGTTTTCCTCTGGGCATCGCCAGGTAAGTCATTGCTGCATCTTTATTGGGATAATTTAAAAGTTCCCTGGCAAGTGGTTGCAGGTGGTTGTTTCATCCCATAGGATTTTGAATTTTTGATGGGTGTTCTCTTTCATCATTTGTGACTTTGCTGTCTGCGGTAGTAGGCTGGAAGGGCCAGGACCGAATATGTTCTTTTTTGTTGCCATTGCATCTCGAGTGGCCTTTAACCCAGCACACCATAATTTGGTTTGTATGGGCTGCACCCGCAAGTGCTTGATGGCATTCCCATAGTGACTGTGAAGTTATTTTTTGATTCTTCAGGGCCAGTAACGATTATCAACTATCTGTGTGGATTTTAATGGTTTTGTTCGTTATGTTCCTACGAGCAATCTCGTTCGCGGCTATGGTTATGCCCGTTAGCTCTGTCTGAACTATGTTGGCACATTTGTCCATGGTCCATTTAAGTTGAAATCGCAGGTGTCTCGAATATATTCCACAGCCTGCTCCTTTCTCTCGCTTTGATCCGTCCGTGAAAATATTGATCGTTCCTTCATCGGAGGTCTCATTTCCACTGTTTGTGTGTATTGAGTAGGGTTTATCAAAAACAAATCGCGGGGGAATGCTGTCTGCATCAACCTGTAGCAGAGGCATCGTGTTAGTAGCCTCAAGCCACAGGCGACGTCTAGTCTCCCCACATCCTACTTCTGGCTTTATACCAATAGTCTCAAGGCGTACCATAGTTGCCAAGGCCACTTCTTGTAGATAAATATCCAAAGGTAGCAGGCATAGCATCACCTCTATTGCCCTAGTTGGTGTTGTTCGCATAGCTCCGGTCACACTTAGACACGCGGTCCTTTGTATCTGCCCAAGCTTGAGTTTTTCTGTTGCCTGTTGGCTTTTAGGCCACCAGACAACGGCTCCATAGGCTATCATCGGTCTCACGATGGCAGTGTATATCCACATGACCACCCTGGGTTTCAGTCCCCAGGTTTTTCCCATGGTCCTGCGTTACTGTCCGTAGGAGATATGTGCCTTTTTTAGTCTTCTCTCCAGGTGAAGATTCCAAGTGAGTTTGGCGTCAACGGGCACTCCCAGATATTTGACCTCTGACATGAAACTTAATTCTGTGGTTAGGAGAACAGGTGCTTTTAATGGCGCCAGTTTCCTTTTCTTTGTGAAGAGAACCGTCTCCGTCTTTCTGGGGTTGATTGATAGAGAGTTCTCTTCGCACCATCTTTCAATTATTCTCAGGGCTCCCTGCATTATGTCGCACAGAACTCCTTCAAATTTTCCATTTAGCAGTATCGTTAAGTCATCTGCGTATGCAATTGAGTAGAATTCTTCATCGCAGAGGCGGCGCAAGAGGTTGTCGAGAACTAGGTTCCATAGCAGCAGAGATAGGACACCCCCCTGCGGGCAGCCTCTCACGACCATTCCCCTGACGACGATCATGTATGTAATGTGATATCCAAATCTACGGAGACAGCCTCCACAAGTCTCCGAAGGAACTCCTATATACCAAAGGACTGGTACCCCACGAAGAATCCCCTGAGGCTCTCAGTCCTCTGGGAACCCATAAGTATTCTCATACATATATTTCAAGTTAGTCGCGCATGCGCCGAAATGACATTTTGGACATGAAAAAGTTGAAGTGAGCTATAACCCGTGTAGGTACACTTCTTATATACATACATATATATATATATATATATATATATATATATATATATATATATATATATATATATATATATATATATATAAATATAAGTAGAGCAGTATTATCGGTATAGCCCTCTTATATGGAAGCAGCCGTTGACACGTGTTTCGGACTCTTTGGTCCTCATCAGAACGGCGTAGCAAAGCATTGGATTGAAAACTTGGAGATGAAAATAGCACAACAAACGAAATCCCCTGCTACGGAAGACAATCACACATTTGTGGCTTATTGTTTGAACTCTCCGGTTTGGGAGATTTGGTCAAATTCGTTGTTGTTTATATAAATATATATATATATATATATATATATATATATATATATATATATATATATATATATATATATATATGTTATATCGTATGTTTTCTCGGATGGTGGAATGAATCTGAGAGAGATTCCGGGGTTCAATCCGATTTTTTCGAAAGTTTTGTTGGCGCTGAGAAGCACCGTTTGTTTCACGACGTTTCGCCAAAATCTCATTTGGCATTTTCAAGTGCTGCTGTACGTCTGGTGACTCGACGGCAACTACTGTTCGCCTCTGCTTGTGTCCGGGTTTTATTGGCATTGGCTGGTCCTGATTGGCCGGTTCGCTGCATAGGCTCCGCCCCCTCACTTCTTGGATTCGATTTTCTTCGTCGATGTTAATTTTCACGTCTTGTGTTGTTTTAGGCGTTTTCGTATTTTTTTAAATTGTTTTCCAAGTTAGTGGAATATTCAGAGCATCGTCTCGTCTGTTCAGATGTCCCGATTTCTCTATTTCTAGAGCTTCTCTTATGGTACGGACCCTGTAGTTTTCTATGGATGCTATTTCTCTTGATTGGTCAAAATCGATTCGGTGGCCTGTTGCTTGGTGATGTTGAAATAGGGCTGATGTTGTTTGTTTGTTCCTGAGGCAAATTTTATGTTCTTGGATTCTTGCTGATATTTTTCTGTTCGTTTGTCCTATATATGTTTGGCCGCAGTCTGCACAAGGTATGCTGTAGACGCCGTGGTTTTTTAGTCCGATTTTATCTTTAGGATTTCCGAGTATATTGGCTATTGTTTTCTGAGGTTTGAATATCGGTGTTATGTTATTTTTTCTCAAGACTCTTCCAATTTTATATGTAATTCCTGTTACGTATGGAAGTTGACACGGGCTGAACATCAAGCACTTTTATCTTTGAAGAAAAACAGGGAATTAACCATCTTACCAGCTGATAAAGGAAACGCGACTGTCGTGATGGACACCAAGGACTACATGAATAAAATGTTAGATATCCTCAAAGATGATTCGTACAAACTAACAAATAGAGACTCAACAACCTACTTAGAGAAAAAGACTAAAACAAAAATAAAAGCCGCTAAACTAGACCCAGAAACCGAAAAATCGATAATACCGAGGGAAAAATCAAGCAGATGCCCGAAACTATACGGACTGCCAAAAATTCATAAACCTGAGGCCCCTCTCCGACCAATAGTCAGCGCATTTCGATCACCGACACAAAAACTCGAGAAATTCCTAGCCGGCATTATGCAACCTACAGTTGAACTCGCCCAATCGTTCTTGAAAAACTCTGAACATCTAACCAGAATGATAAAAGACATTCACTTCGAAGAAAATGACATCTTAGCAAGCCTTGACATAAAATCACTCTACCCAAGTATACCCGTTGAGGAAGCCCTAAACAAAATCTCAAGGAATGAGCGTTTTCCAGATGACGTCATCGGCCTCGCGGAACACTGTCTGAAAAACACTTATTTTATGTTTAACAACAAAATATACAAGCAAACAGATGGCGCACCTATGAGATCCTCGCTTTCAACAGTTATAGCAAACCTTTTTATGATATATTTCGAAAAAGGGGCTCTACAAAATGCTCCCCTGAAACCCAAATTCTGGAAACGCTATGTTGATGATATTTTCTTAATCAGGCCACACCCTCAAAAAGATTTAGAGAATTTTTTACAATACCTCAACAGTATACACCAAAAAATCCAGATTATTTTAGAAATTGAACAAAATAGAAAACTGCCATTTCTGGACTTACTCCTTACAAGAAATCCGAATGCAACTTTGGGGTTCACCGTATATCGCAAACCTACACACACTAACAGATACCTGAACGCACAATCCCACCACCACCCTTCACAAAAACAGTCAGTAGTGAACTCATTAATTTCCAGATGTTTTCGACTAACAGAACCAGAAACAAGAGAACAAGAAATAAAACAGATTACAACCGCCTTACGACAAAATGGATATACATACACTGACATCAAAAAGGCCATCAAAAAACTTGAAAATCCAACAAAAACATAAAAAAACAACGCCGAAGAATCCAGACAAAAAGCAGTACTTCCATACGTAAAAGGAATTACAGATAAAATTGGAAGAGCCTTGAGAAAAAATAACATAACACCGATATTCAAACCTCAGAAAACAATAGCCAATATACTCGGAAATCCGAAAGATAAAATCGGACTAGAAAACCACGGCGTCTACAGCATACCTTGTGCAGACTGCGGCCAAACATATATAGGACAAACGAACAGAAAAATATCAGCAAGAATCCAAGAACATAAAATTTGCGTCAGGAACAAACAAACAACATCTATTTCAACATCACCAAGCAACAGGCCACCGAATCGATTTTGACCAATCAAGAGAAATAGCATCCATAGAAAACTACAGGGTCCGTACCATAAGAGAAGCTCTAGAAATAGAGAAATCGGGACATCTGAACAGACGAGACGATGCTCTGAATATTCCACTAACTTGGAAAACAATTTAAAAAAATACGAAAACGCCTAAAACAACACAAGACGTGAAAACTAACATCGACGAAGAAAATCGAATCCAAGAAGTGAGGGGGCGGAGCCTATGCAGCGAACCGGCCAATCAGGAAACAGGACCAGCCAATGCCAATAAAACCCGGACACAAGCAGAGGCGAACAGTAGTTGCCGTCGAGTCACCAGACGTACAGCAGCACTTGAAAATGCCAAATGAGAATTTTGCGAAACGTCGTGAAACAAACGGTGCTTCTCAGCGCCAACAAAACTTTCAAAAAAATCGGATTGAACCCCGGAATCTCTCTCAGATTCATATATATATATATATATATATATATATATATATATATATATATATATATATATATATATATATATATATATAGGATATCTATTTGTAGGGACTGCAGCAATGTAAAAGGAAACTCTTTGAAGTTTTTCCAAGCTTTCGGAATCTTTTATTCCATCATCAGGGAGAATCTGTCGTGAGAATGATTACATAGATGTTGATAATACGATATAAGAAACATTGAAAATGATGCTATTTGTTAAAAAATTATAAAAGTTGATACATTTTTGAAGTTATAATTAAATTTCTGAACGAAATGACAAATCGGTGTCACTCATTTTTTTTTTATATTCAAATTGAAGTTTGACATTATTTCATTACGTTAAATTAATTTGATTTTGTGTTATTTTATATCAAGTGAAAGTAAAAAAGAATAAATTTCACTCAAATGGCTTATATCTGTTTTTTTATTGATGGAATTATTGTCTTGATAAATAAAGGCCATTTCTAAAAAAGATCTTTTTGAAAGATGTGATTCTCTTGCTAGAACAGTTGTTGAAAGGTAGTTCATCTGGTGGTCACAATCATTGACATGTTTAGCTAAAGCACATCTCTCAGGGTGTAATCTACTATCACTCTTATGAGAAGTGATTCTGTCTTTTAATAGTCTTTTTGTTTGGCCAATATAATTCTTATCACAATCATTACAAGGGATATTATAAACAACATTTGTGAGTGATAAAATAGGAATTTTGTCTTTTATTTTCGAATATATTTGTCTCATTGAAATAACTGTTCTATTTGCAATTTTGATGTTTTCAAAAGATTGAAAAATTCTGGTCAGTTTAGGTGTTATTTCTTTTATATAAGGTAACGAGGCATAAAAAACTTGACTCATATCTGTAACAAGTTCATTATGAGAATTGTTATTTTGTCCTATAATTTCATTTTCTGATAAGGATGTGCTAAATAAAATTTTCTTGACTAAAGATGGTGGGTAGGAATTTTGTATGAAAAGTTCTTGAAGTTTATTCAAATTTTTGTTATGAAAAGATATATCAGAAATTTTGAGTACTCTGTTCTTCATTTGTTTTAACAAATTCACTTTCATCGAAAATTTGTGATAAGAAAAGAAATTCAAATACCTTCCTGAACTGCATGCTTTTCTATACCAATCAATCAATATTATGTTATCAACCGATCGTATAACTTTTGTATCAAGAAAAGGTACTGAAAGATCTGAGTCTTCTGTTTCGATTGTGAATTGAATGAATGGGTCGTAACTATTGAAAGTATCTAAAATTTCTGTTATACCATTATTAGGTAAAGCTAATATTATATCATCCACATATTTTTTGATGAAAAATAAGTTAAAAGAGAGTAATGGAATCACTGTGTCTAGCAATTCATCCATAACATAAGCTGCAAGAATAGGTGAGATTGAAGATCCCATTGGAGTTCCAAAAGTTTGTCTGAAATATTTTCCATTGAATGAAAAATAGTTATTTTCAAAGAGAAATTTTATCAAGTTGGAAAAGTAATATTTTTCAATGGTGCAATGTCTGCTGATACGGTCCCAAATTTTTATCTATTGCCCTAAGGCAAATATCAAGATAAACATTACTGAAAAGAGAGACAACATCCAAACTGGCCAAAACGTAATTATATGGTAATTTGATTTTATTAAATATTTCTGAAAATTCAAAGGAATCTTTGATAGAGTAAATGTTATCTGAATCATATGCATTAGATAAAATATTCGTTAAAAAATGAAGCAATTTGTTCTGTAGGAGAACCTATGCAAGCTATTATAGGTCTCATTGACAAAATTGGTTTGTGAATTTTTGGTAAGGAGTAAAATTTTGGAGAAATACCATTATAGCTAGTAAGCTTTTTTTTAACATTGCCATCTATTTGATTCTTATCATTCAGAATTTTTATCAAATTATTAAATTTACTTTGTATTTGTGCTGTTGGATCATTCTTGAGCTCAATGTAGGAAGTACTGTTATTGATAATATCATTAGATAAATCTAAATATTGTTGTTTTTCCATAATAACAGTAACATTACCTTTATCTGACTGACTAAGAATCAAATCTGGGTTATCTTTCAAAAATTTTTTTGATTTGTTGTAAAGATTACGAAAAATATCATTTTTTTTATTAGAATCAACATTGAGTAAATGGTTAGTAATGACATTAGTAGCTCTAGCTATAGTGATGTTTCTTTTATTATTATCATTAATAGAAGAAGTAATGTAGTCCACATCTGATAAAATGTTTTTTATAGGGATGTCTTTTTTTATTACTGGTTCGATACTGAATTTCGGACCCAATGATAAAAATTGTGAAATATCTTCAGGAATTACTGTATTTGATAAATTTTTTATCCAATTTGGATTTGTTTTCAATTTAATTTTATTTTCATTTTCTCTTAATTCACTCAATTTTCTGATGTTCCTTGTTTTATTTCATGAAATAATCTATTATATTGAATGATTTGTTTACTATAAAATTTTGAAAAATTAATTCATTTGTAAAGAAATAATGTCTCTTTTCAATATTATTAAAGAATTTTCCAATTTGTTGATCAAAATTTGATTGGTTGCAATTTCAATACTAATAAGTTGTACTCCTAACCTGTTATCGTTCAGGAATGTCAGTATGTGCATTCTGGCGAAGTAGCAAATTGACTTATTGTAGAACTTATTAGGAAGAATTAGTCTGCACTGAAGTATATAGACATCTACGAAGATATGAACATTTGGATAATAACAGTGAAGATCAAATCATGGTCAAATACGAAAATGTTAGCTATAACAGAAGATGTTTTTACTTCAGTGCAGACTACGAGGCCACATAAGTTCTACAATAAGTATACTTCGCCAGAATGCACATACTGACATTCCTGAACGAAATAACAGGTTAGGAGTACAACTTATTAGATTGAAATTGCAACCAATCAAATTTTGATCAACAATTGGAAAATTCTTTAATAATATTGAGACATTATTCAATGAATTAATTTTTCAAAATTTTTTAGTCATTCAATATAATAGATTATTTCATGAAATCCAGAAAATTGAGTGAATTAAGAGAAAATGAAAATAAAATTAAATTGAAAACAAATCCAAATTGGATAAAAAATTTATCAAATACAGTAATTCCTGAAGATATTTCACAATTTTTATCATTGGGTCCGAAATTCAGTATCGAACCAGTAATAAAAAAAGACATCCCTATAAAAAACATTTTATCAGATGTGGACTACATTACTTCTTCTATTAATGATAATAATAAAAGAAACATCACTATAGCTAGAGCTACTAATGTCATTACTAACCATTTACTCAATGTTGATTCTAATAAAAAAAATGATATTTTTCGTAATCTTTACAACAAATCAAAAAAATTTTTGAAAGATAACCCAGATTTGATTCTTAGTCAGTCAGATAAAGGTAATGTTACTGTTATTATGGAAAAACAACAATATTTAGATTTATCTAATGATATTATCAATAACAGTACTTCCTACATTGAGCTCAAGAATGATCCAACAGCACAAATACAAAGTAAATTTAATAATTTGATAAAAATTCTGAATGATAAGAATCAAATAGATGGCAATGTTAAAAAAAAGCTTACTAGCTATAATGGTATTTCTCCAAAATTTTACTCCTTACCAAAAATTCACAAACCAATTTTGTCAATGAGACCTATAATAGCTTGCATAGGTTCTCCTACAGAACAAATTGCTTCATTTTTAACGAATATTTTATCTAATGCATATGATTCAGATAACATTTACTCTATCAAAGATTCCTTTGAATTTTCAGAAAAATTTAATAAAATCAAATTACCAGATAATTACGTTTTGGCCAGTTTGGATGTTGTCTCTCTTTTCAGTAATGTTTATCTTGATATTTGCCTTAGGGCAATAGATAAAAATTGGGACCGTATCAGCAGACATTGCACCATTGAAAAATATTACTTTTCCAACTTGATAAAATTTCTCTTTGAAAATAACTATTTTTCATTCAATGGAAAATATTTCAGACAAACTTTTGGAACTCCAATGGGATCTTCAATCTCACCTATTCTTGCAGCTTATGTTATGGATGAATTGCTAGACACAGTGATTCCATTACTCTCTTTTAACTTATTTTTCATCAAAAAATATGTGGATGATATAATATTAGCTTTACCTAATAATGGTATAACAGAAATTTTAGATACTTTCAATAGTTACGACCCATTCATTCAATTCACAATCGAAACAGAAGACTCAGATCTTTCAGTACCTTTTCTTGATACAAAAGTTATACGATCGGTTGATAACATAATATTGATTGATTGGTATAGAAAAGCATGCAGTTCAGGAAGGTATTTGAATTTCTTTTCTTATCACAAATTTTCGATGAAAGTGAATTTGTTAAAACAAATGAAGAACAGAGTACTCAAAATTTCTGATATATCTTTTCATAACAAAAATTTGAATAAACTTCAAGAACTTTTCATACAAAATTCCTACCCACCATCTTTAGTCAAGAAAATTTTATTTAGCACATCCTTATCAGAAAATGAAATTATAGGACAAAATAACAATTCTCATAATGAACTTGTTACAGATATGAGTCAAGTTTTTTATGCCTCGTTACCTTATATAAAAGAAATAACACCTAAACTGACCAGAATTTTTCAATCTTTTGAAAACATCAAAATTGCAAATAGAACAGTTATTTCAATGAGACAAATATATTCGAAAATAAAAGACAAAATTCCTATTTTATCACTCACAAATGTTGTTTATAATATCCCTTGTAATGATTGTGATAAGAATTATATTGGCCAAACAAAAAGACTATTAAAAGACAGAATCACTTCTCATAAGAGTGATAGTAGATTACACCCTGAGAGATGTGCTTTAGCTAAACATGTCAATGATTGTGACCACCAGATGAACTACCTTTCAACAACTGTTCTAGCAAGAGAATCACATCTTTCAAAAAGATCTTTTTTAGAAATGGCCTTTATTTATCAAGACAATAATTCCATCAATAAAAAAACAGATATAAGCCATTTGAGTGAAATTTATTCTTTTTTACTTTCACTTGATATAAAATAACACAAAATCAAATTAATTTAACGTAATGAAATAATGTCAAACTTCAATTTGAATATAAAAAAAATGAGTGACACCGATTTGTCATTTCGTTCAGAAATTTAATTATAACTTCAAAAATGTATCAACTTTTATAATTTTTTAACAAATAGCATCATTTTCAATGTTTCTTATATCGTATTATCAACATCTATGTAATCATTCTCACGACAGATTCTCCCTGATGATGGAATAAAAGATTCCGAAAGCTTGGAAAAACTTCAAAGAGTTTCCTTTTACATTGCTGCAGTCCCTACAAATAGATATCCTCTAAACTAGTCAGCGACTATCCTCCTCTTATATATATATATATATATATATATATATATATATATATATATATATATATATATATATATATATATATATATATATATATATATATATATATATATATATATATATATATATATATATATATATATATATATATATATATATATATATATATATATATATATATATATATATATATATCATCATCATCATCAACTAGCCCTTAGAAAGTCCACTGCTGGACATATGCCTCCCTCATGGTCCTCCACCCATTTCTATCTTGGCCTGTCTGGATCCAATTATTTACGATTCTTTTTAGGTCATCGGTCCAACGTGTAGGTGGTCTTCCTCTGTTTCGCTCATCAGTGCGAGGCCTCCATTCCAACAACCTCTTTGTCCACCTGTCGTCGCCCATTCTGGCCACGTGTCCCGCCCAATTCCACTTTAATGTGGTTATTTGCTCGACGATGTCTTTCACGCCGGTTCTTCGCCGCAGGTCCTGATTTGTGACGTGGTCTCGTCGTGATCCAATCATTGACCTTTCCATCTTGCGTTGTGCTATTTTGAGTTTTTTCGCGGATGTCATCGTTAAGGTGAGTGTTTCTGCGCCATATGTGAGCACTGGCAGAACGCATTGGTCGAACACTTTTCTTTTCTGGCAGATGGAGAGTTCGCTCTTGAAGACATGTTTTAACTTTCCATAGGCCGCCCATCCTAGGCCGATTCTTCTGTGCAGCTCGCATGTTTGATTATGTCTAGATATTTTTACCTCGTGGCCCAGGTACATATATTTTTCGACCCATTCGATTTCGGTGTTATCGATGTTTATACTTTCGGTCATGACGAGATTTGTCATGATCTTCGTCTTGGAGAAGTTCATTTTCAGACTGACCCCGGAGCATGCCTCCTCCAATTCGTAGAGCATTTGTCTCGCCTCTCCCAAGTCGTCAGTTGTTAGGACTATGTCGTCCGCAAAGCGGAGGTGGCTAAGGTTCCGACCATCTATGTTTATTCCTTTTGTGTCCCAGTCGAGTTTTTTGAAGGCATGTTCTAGAACGGTTATAAACAATTTAGGAGACATGGTATCTCCTTGTCTCACACCTCTTCCGATTTCAATGGGGTTGCTATTTTCATGTAGTCTAACTGACATAGTAGCGTTTCTGTATATATTATAGATGAGTTTTGAGTATCTATAATATACTCGACATTCTTTCAGGGCGTTTAGTATAGCTTTCATCTCAATGGTGTCAAAAGCTTTGTGAAAGTCTACAAATAGGAGAACTAGTGGTTTGTTGTATTCTATGGTTTTCTCCATGAGGGTCTTAATGCTCTGTAGGTGATCATTTGTCCCAAAGCCCGGTCTGAAACCTGCTTGTTCTCTCAACCTCCGGCTTTTATTGCTTCTGCAACCACCCCGTCTTCTCCTGGTGCTTTATTATTTTTCATTCTTGACAGAGCGTTTTTAATTTCATTGATAATGATATCTGGCATTTCTTCCGATCCCTGGTTCACGACGCCTCGGTTTTGTGTAACTCCGTGTACGTTTAAGGGTTCTTGGATGCGACTCCGGTATAATTCGTAATAGAACTCTTCCACGATGTTCAGGATTTCGTCTCTATTTTAGGTGATGTTGCCATGTTTGTCTTTTAATTTGATTATTTCAGATTTACCCTCGGCAAGATTTCTGCGTAGTACTTTCATACTTTTATTCTTCTCTGTTGTTTCTTGGGTTTTTCTACCGTGGTTGTTTCTGTTTTTTTCTCTCATTTCTGAACTGTTGGTATTTCTGAGTGCTCTCATTTGGTTTCGTTCGAAGAACAGGTTTTTCGTAGTTTGGCTGATTTTCTCGTCTTTGTTGTTTTTAGGGCGAAACATTTCTTGGCCCTGCTTTAAAGCCTCGGTTATTTCGTGGTTCAAGCTGTTGATGTTTGAATCATGGAGGACATTTTTTTTGTAGTGTATTTGTAATGTGGGTCTCGAATCCTTGAGTATCTGTTAGTCCTCTCCACATCTGTTTGTTTGTTTTCCTTATCAATTTGTATCGTTCTTTACCGAGCTCTATACGGATCTTGCAACGCACCATTCTGTGGTCGCTTCCGGTCCTACAGTTGTTCAGCACTGTCACGTCCTCCACAATTTGTAACTTGTCCGCGATTATGAAATCGATCTCATTTCGAGTTTTACCATCCGGACTTTCCCATGTCCACCTTCTGTAGGGTTTCTTACTGAAGAAGCTGTTCATTTGGTATAGGTTGTGCTGCAGCAGAAAGCCCAACATGGTCTCACCCCGGGCATTCCTTCCTTCAGACCCGAAATTTCCTAGGCATGTCTCCGATTTATCTATTTTCAAACCTATTTTTGCATTGAAGCTTCCGCAAATTATGGTAAACCGTGTTTTTGTATTATTCAAGGCGGTTACATCTTCATAGAAAAAGTCCACTTCTTCTTCTGTATGTGATGACGTTGGGGCGTAGACCTGTACAATCTTGATACTGTATTTTGTGCTCAGTTTTATTACAAGGTAGGCCACTCTGGTTGAGAGTTTCTTACACACACACATATATATATATATATATATATATTTTATATATGATTATATATATATATATATATGTATATATATATATATATATATATATATATATATATATATATATATATATATATATATATATATATATATATATATATATATATAATCATATATATATAATCAAAATAATTCAGAACCGGTTCGATCGATCATTTGTCGAGACCCGGGTCGATCATGACCCATTCGTATGGTGATCGGGTTAAAAAGATTCAATCATTTGGGTCGCAGGTCGCACTTCCTTTGTAACGAATGACGAATGCTGAACCGGTCATGGGTAGAATATATATTAATAACATAACCTACATGACTGAAAAACAAAATAAAAATGTTGAAAAAAGGAAATAACTTTAATGGTTTTTAATATCAAAAATGATAATTTAAATAAAATGAAGAAATAACATTTGAGAGGCTTTTTCGGTTTAGAGCTTCTTTTATTATAGATAGACGCTCATTAATGTACATAAATGTGGATAGAGGAGACAACGATAATATCAACTAAGTCCACTAAAACGCGCAAGCAAAACCTGAATATTAAATCACGTGTCGCGGGTCATATCTACATGTCACTGATTCGATCTGAAACTGAATTCGATCGAGTTCGCGACCCAAAAGACTTTAATTGACTGGGCTAAAATCCTTATCAGTTCAAATCTCACAAATCGTATTTTATTGAATAAGTTATATATCCAAGAAAACTACTCAAACACAAGCATTCAATTATTTGAAAATATTAATAAATACAAAAGCTTATTGTAATAACGATTTTAGAAACGCTCAAAATGAGTATTTCATTATAAGTATTTCATAGGTAATAAGGTACAATCACATTTATGTTGGTACGTTTTTCAAATCGAAAAGTGTTTCGTCTTCATCCTCATTATCCAAAGGTAAAAGCCTCATTTCAACGTTTCCTTTTGTCAATCGGACTCCATATTTTTTTATTCTTGCATATCTGCTCTTCCTCCTGAAAATTATAATAAATTGTAGAACTTTTTGGATTTGAATACACAGGATATATATTCATACAAAAATCACAAAAAAGTAGTAGTAATTCATATTCGAAAACAATCAAATAATTTCAAAATTTTCTAATGTCTAACTGAACTGGGGCAATCTTCCATATCACATAGTTTACCATGGTGGTATGAAAATCGATGTGCCGTGTTTCAATGTTGAATAGTTACAATACAATATTCGATCAATAATATGAATTTATGATTCTCCTTTCACGGCGATTCATCAAGAATCACAAAATAAAAAATGCATTATTTAGCAAAAATTAATACAGAATTGATACCTGTCTATGTGCGTGGAATGAATGGACGTAAAATTATGAACTTATAACTGTAAGTTCAATACGAGTGATCCTTTCTATAGAACTTAACGATAAAACGGTTATTGTACCTACATACATTTTACAGAACTAAATACCCAATGAAAAACGACTCTAAATGAATCATTCAATATTAAAAGGAGTGTTATATTGTAAATAATCTCAAAGAAGCCGTAAATAATATAAGATTGATGACAAGGCACTGATAAAATCATAAGTTCAAGAAACTAATTTATGAACAGCATTATTTTATGCTTCAATAATTTAATATTGTAAGTCATATATCTAGAATCAATAGAAATAACAATAATTTCAGTCGACAAATATTTAACATACATTTGCTGAACCTTGCAAAGTATATAAAAAAAGATTTAGCAATTCACTCCATCTCCAGTGAGCACTGATGAAATCAAACAAGATGGAAATACATTTGTGCATAGATGTATGTTTTTCTTAAGATTGGTCGATTCATATTTAAATTATTTATGGACCTTTCTCGATTATTATATGATTTATGTATGTTTGATAATTTTTCCTCGCTCGAATTATGTGATAAATTGCAAATGGAATTTAATAATTTTAGATAAATTTCTGCGTTAGATATATATATCGAAAAGCTTGGATGGTGTGATTCAAAAATAGACATAAAATTGACAGACGTTAAGTGCTTATAGACCGAATAAATTAGATTTCAAAAATAGAGGAGGTGCATAATATTGAAATGAAATTAGGACGATAGTATGTATATTAGATAGTATACACACCTTGCGAGAATTAGAAAGCTCTGTTTACAAAAACAAACAAGGTTTTGAAATTTGAGGTAATAAAAAAGGCTCATCTTCAGTGGAATAACACCTAGCAGTACTGTTCTCAGATAAAAAAGCTGATCATTTCTTTGCGAGGACAGCGTTCGTAAACTCCCATGATCAACAAGAAAATTAAAAAACTCAAAACCCGTGAGAAGCTGAGCTCTGTCACCACGGCAGTATATTTTCCCTTTAAAAGCAAGATAAATAGAGTGAGAATTACGCTTATGTGAAGAAGGCCGCACATGTGGCTATATACAATATGACTATAACATATGACAGCAAAATAGCTTTAGGCGCACATCTGTCCAATAGTACTTCAGCACTTGGAAGTACACAATAGTTTATTCTATAGCTCAGTCAATGAAGGTTTTGATAGCAAAAAAATTAGCGTAAAGCTGAATTTTTCACTATCGATAAACCACTACCATGTTTACAAAAGACCCCAAATATCCCAATGGATATTCACCCCCTACCGCACCTCGAAGAATGAAAATGTCAATAACTACGGAAACCACTAAATCTTCGGTACTAATAATCGGATCAAGTTGAAAATTTTTTTATTGTGTTTGCTATAAAATATGCTACAATAATAGTCTTCTTTTTTGCAGAAAACCTAATAGTTGTTTCATAAATATATGTGAATGCGTGGAAAATAGTATATTGTTTTATTAGGAGAAAAACTGATACTTTTTGTGGCGAGACTAAATGTTAATGTCTGAAATGTAAATTTTAGTCGAGCCACAAAAAGTTCTTTTCACCGAATAAAACATGCGATATTTTCCGCAAACGGTGTTCAAAGAAAAAAAAAAATTAAGATGATATTTTTAAAAATATATGTGAAGAAATGTGAAACTAGATTGCTTCGCTTACTGGTTTTGTAAATGTCAAGGCAACACAAATTTGACAATTCAGCAATAGTTATTTATGTACCTAATACGTTATATAGATCCTTACGCCCGGAGGGAAACATTCGGCCCGAGGGATGAATCCGACTGGCAAAACCGGCAACTGTTCAAGGTTGTTTACGATAAAGGGTGATAGCAGCTTTAACAGCATCACGGACCACCCACCCACCACTGAGTCGTATGAATATCTTCTTTTCTACCTTTAAACTTCTTACTCTTTATTACAGATAGTTTTATTTTCTATACAGAAATTTGGTGCACAGTTTAAAGCATTCTATTTGCTATATATATATATATATATATATATATATATATATATATATATATATATATATATATATATATATATGATTCTTTATTCTAGTGAAGTTGGTTCTGGATCTACTCTATCTTCTTCCTTAGGAAGAAATCGGGGAGTTAGAACATGAAAATCCATTGCAACACTTAAAAATTGCTGAACTCTTAGTAAATGTTAATGACAAGCTTCAGAGGTTGTTGGCAGTTTTTTTCAGGTCAAAGTGACATCTTAGTGTACTCTTCTTTGTCAAAGTTGCAAATCTGTCATATCGGGCATTATTCAAAGTTCGATAGTTTTTGAAACAACATAAAAGCAGTACAAATTTCTCTTCTGCAGCCATCTATACCTTTTTGGATGTGGAAATAACTTAGCCAAGTCTTGAATGTCAGGTAACTCAAGCTATTCTACTGCTTTTAATTTACCCATGCCAAAAAAATAAGAGGTGGTATCACAAACTGTTAGTGCATGTGCAAAAAGTAGAAGTTTTCGTTAACTCTGGTGCTAGTGAATCGAAGCTTCTATTTTGTAAATAGTTGTTGAAGATATAGCACCTCCCTTCTCTTTTGGGCAATATATATTTCTCTGTTCAGGAGCCAGCGCAATTAATAATGTTATTAAATCTGTATCTGACAACACTAGACGTAGTGTTAATTTAGTTTATAGCTGTCATTACAATATCTACATCGGTATCTTCTTCTTCTGTTATTACTCTCAGACCATGAGTTTGAAGTTCTGACACCAGAGCAAGCAACAAGTTCTTTTCATTATTCCTCTTTCCCAAAAAGTCCTCTTTTGCTGTAACTAAAACAGCGTTTCTCTCGAACGCGATATCGCAAGGTGAATGTTTTGATACCCTTCAGTCAGCTCTTCATTCTTGGTAGGAGGGTCTTCAGGATTCCGTCAAAATCAAGTTTAATATTTTCCATGTACTTATTCCACACATATTTTCAATAATTTCATAGGAAGACACTGTATGTACAAATAGCAGCCAAAGAGTGTTACTGCTTCCCCCCTACTGCGCCATCAAGCACGTAAACAAAGACACCTTACATAGTTAAATTCACAATTTAGTGTTAGTACCGTAGATTTAGTGGTTTCCGCAATTTTTTTGAGGGAGTAGGGGATGAAGCTCCAGGGGGATTTTGGAAAAATTCAACTTTAATCTAATTTTTTCCGAGGTTTCATGTTTTCGGGCCTTCATTGACTGGGCTATTAATAGCACAGACATCTTGCTGCACTACCAGTTCTTCTTGCAAAGGCAATTTTTGAATCCTTGGCCAGTTCCAGTGGATTGTAGGTTTGCAACTGAACGGTGCAATTTCCGTACTAGGTACATCCTTCACATCTAGAAGAAGTCTCGGACAAACATTGAACTGATATCTAGAAGACAATTGTTTCATGAGTTCGTTCTTGGTACCAATTTGATAGAGCTCATTATCAGTCACCACGTCCTCTATCAACCTCTGGCATTGCAACTCGTACAGAAGTGCCAATAGGTACAGGAGAAAACTTTTCCCTCGATTTCATCATTTTTTTCCGATTGTTGTTGTAGGTTTTTCTTAGCACTTTAAAGATTCTCTACTGCGTACCCATAGACATTTTGAATGTTATACTTTTTCGATTGTTATTTAGGAAATGTGTAGATTTCCTAGGAAATGCGTCCAACTTGATTCATTTCACACATTTCCAGCCGATTTTAGGAATTATATACAATGAGAATTACATTTCCGTTAATATATACATATATATATATATATATATATATATATATATATATATATATATATATATATATATATATATATATATATATATATATATATATATATATATATATATATATATATAGATATATATATATATATATATATATATATATATATATATATATACATAGGTACGAGGGCGGATTGAAAATGAAGCTACCTAGCGCTAGATGGCAGCACAAACACAAAAATTTAGAAATTGCGATCTGTCGAACGTCAGCTGTTGAAATTTCACCCAAATTCATGGATTAGTTCATTTGTTGTAGACGTTTGAAGTAAACAACTTTTGTGTTTCTTGAAAAATGGAAAAAAACGAATTTCGTGCAGTGATTAAACACTATTATTTGAAAGGGAAAACGGCGAAAGAGACAAAAGAAAAGCTCGATAAACATTACGGTGAGTCTGCTCCGTCAGACTACATGGTAAAATATTGGACTGCTGAATTTAAACGCGGCCGAAGAAGCACTGCAACAATACCATCAACAGGAAGGCCAAAAGAGGTGGTTACTGAAGAAAATAACAAGAAAATCCTCGATATCGTTACGAATGATTGCCGAGTCAAGTTGCGTGAGATTTTTGAAATGGTAAACATAACATATGAACGTGTGTTCAACATCTTGCATGAACATTTGCATATGAAAAAGCTATCGGCAAGATGGATGCCGCGTTTGCTCAGTGTCGAACAGAAACGAGTTCGACAGACCACTTCACAGCGGTGTTTGGACATGATAAAGCGTAATCCTGTTGATTTTTGGCGTCGATTAATTACTGTTGATGAAACGTGGGTCCACCACTACACACCTGAAACCAAAAATCAATCGAAACAATGGGTGGAAGCTGGTGGAAGTGCTCCGAAGAAAGCAATGGCAGTGAAATCGGCTGGCAAGGTTATGGCCACTATATTTTGGGATGCACACGGAATATTGCTCACCGATTATCTTGAAAAAGGATATACAATCACAGGAAAGTATTATCGTGCATTATTGGATCAATTGGTTGATGCAATCAAGGAAAAACGACCACATTTAAAGAAGAAATGGTGCTCTTTCCTTAAGACAAAGCACCGGTTCACACAGCATTAGATACGATGCTGAAATTACGTGAAATACACTTCGAATTGGTTGATCATCCACCTTATAGTCCTGGTTTAGCTCCTAGTGACTTTTTCCAAACTTGAAAAAATGGCTCGCAGGAAAAAGATTCATCTCAGACGAAGAATTGATTATCGAAACTAACGCGTATTTTGAGGGGTTCCTGAAATCGTATTATTCAGATGGTATAAAAAAGTTGGAATATCGTCTTACTAAGTGTGTCGAATTAAATGAAGACTATGTTGAAAAATAAATGGTTTTTGGCAAAAAAAAATTTGTTTTCCCACTTAGGTAGCTTCATTTTCAATCCGCCCTCGTATTTCTATCATTGTTACGTCCGTTCACGATCCATCCTTATTGCGTGCCACAGAAACAAATGAGATAGATTTATATACACTGCGTATATTGAAAGAATACATGTATTTTGGCTAGATAGGAACTTTCGTATCAGAGATTTCTTCTTTTACTGTAGTCGTGATTGCTTACAGAAATCTAATCTTGTTGCGTCCTTTCAAAGGGAATGTTATTGCGTCCTCGTAGATGTATATTATACAATATTGCATTCGGCGTAGTTGCCAAGTTTGGCGAAGATATAAATTGAATTCATGAGTAGAAATTAATACAATATATTAGTGTCAGTCTTATGAGAATAGTGGGTTTATACACTTTACTTAATTTTAGTTTAGATGTAAATTTAGACTTAATTTTATCACAGGTTAAAGTGTTAATACAGAATTTTAATTTAATGTGACGCATGCGTATAAAATGGGATTTGGGGATTTTTATACTTAGCATTTGACATTTAACATTAATTCTAACCTGTTTCCTGTTTATGTATTTATTATTATTGGCAAAGGCTATAGTAATATTTTTTCAAAATTATAATGATACGCAAGAACAGGAGAGTGATTATTTACCTAACAGCACTTTTGCTGTTGACTTCTTGCCATTTTTATGCAATTACAAAAAAAAAGAGTAGAAGATTTAAAACTAGACCACTCAACAGGACAAGGGACACACATGGACATTTTGCTTGCTTGATTTCTGATATACTCATCAAGGAAGAAGACTGAACAATATTTCAAATTTTGGAGATTAACACCAAATATGTTCAAATACTTACTGGAAATTGTTGGACCGCGTTTACAAAAGGACCCTACGAAAAATCTACTATCTCCAGAACATAGGCTTATCATCACTTTGAAGTATGTATAATAATATAATCACTTTGTTGCATTTTGTAATTTAACAAATTTTTTAGTTACTTGGCTTGTGGTGGATCAATGCAGAGCATAGCATGGAATTATAGGGTAGGAAAAGCTACAGTTCACTGTGTCATCAAGGAGACGTGCATTGCACTTTGGGAAACGTTATTGCCCATCGTTTTACCGGAACCCTCTGAAAGTGATTGGAATAAAATTGCTAGTGATTTTTATCTCAGGTGGAACATGCCAAATTGTATAGGTGCCTTAGATAGCAAACATGTGAATATACAGTCACCAAAACACTCTGGATCCCAGTCTTTCAACTACAAGAAAACATTTAGTATTGTATTGATGGCCGTTTGTGATTCACAGTACCGTTTCACTTTAGTTGATGTGGGTGCATTTGGTTCTACCCATGATAGTTCGGTTTTCAGAGACAGTGGTTTTGGTAAATCTTTAATAAACGAAAAATTAAACTTACCAAGTTCAAAGTATTTGCCAGGTACACAAACAAAATTGGATTACTTTCTAGTGGCCGATCAAGCATTCCCATTGCATAGAAGGATCATGCGTCCATACCCAGGTCAGTTCTTAGGCGAAAGGAAAAATATATTTAACTATAGACTTTCTCGAGCCCGAAGAACTATAGAAGTCCCATTATAGCTAGTGTTGAAATGTGTGAAAACATTGTCAAAGCTGCTATTGTTATGCATAATTTTGTGCAAAAAAATGAAAGTGCTCTTCCAACAGAACAACGGAAATACTGCCCTGCTGGCTTTGCTGATTCCCTAGATGAGAATGGAGACCTACTCCTAGGTTCCTGGAGAGAATATGGGACAGGGACTGGCTTAGGACCTGTTACACTTAAAAAATCGAATAATTCAAAGCGTACCTATCAAGAAGTTAGAGATACTTTAACTGACTATTTTATATCTGATGCTGGATCTGTACCCTGGCAAATGAGACATGTTTTAAGTAGTTCTGTTCCAACAACCTTTGAGTGATGTTAATCATAATGTATCCTAATTATAATTCAATAAATTCTCTAGGTAATCGAGTAAGTAGAATAACAAGGCGGATTCTACCCCCCAAAGTGGTTAGGTCAGCCCATAGGTGAACTGAGGTAACCTAGAAAGATGTCTATTCAAGATGGCGTCCATCCAAAATGGCGTCCCTCCATATGAAATGACGTAACCTAGATGTCTATTCAATATGGCGTCCTGGGGGTCCCTCCAAGATGGCGCCCATCGAAGCGGTGAGATGAGGTAACCTAGATGTCTCTATTCAAGATGGCGCTAGTTGGGATGGGGGAACCTAGCTGAAATAATGATAAATGAAAAAATTCTGTCGTGGGATTCGATCCCTAGCGGTCTAGTACCAGAGTCCAGCGCTCTATCGTCGAAGCTACGCTACCTTCCAATCGATGTAAGCAAAAATGTTGGTGATATATGCGACGATATATGAGTCGATCCCATGAGAGAGTGAAATAAATATCAATATTAATTATTATATAAAAATTTCCATATTTAATAAGCTGAAGAGCTAAAAGAAGTTCATTGTCAATGACCAGAAGAGGTAGTAGGAAAATCTTCGACAAAAATGTTGGTGATATATGCGACGATATATGAGTAGGTTCAGAGTTCAGTTCGCTACTATAATAATAATAAATGAAAAAAGCCTGTCGTGGGATTCGATCCCTAGCGGTCTATCCAGCTATATGAGAGGTTGAAATAAATATTAATTTCATATGTAGATTGATGAAATATACATATTTGTCTAAAATATATTTTTATTGAATATTGATATCAAATAGACTCTTGAGAGTAATAATAATGATTATGATGCTTGATAAAAATGATCTAAACGTTTTCATGAAGACGTACCACAATTAGATGAGACTGCCCGTTCTGAGCTACGTCTATTTTCATCTCCTTTATTAAATTAACATTTTATGTAGATTTGTTTAAAATATATTTTTATTGAATATTTCTATCAAATGGACTCTTGAAAGTGATAATAATGATTATGATGCTTGATAAAAATAATCTTAAACGTTGTTTTAATTTTTATTATTATTATTAAATAAAACAAACACCTTAAACCTAAAATTCTTAATCATCTACCCCCCCATATGGTATGGCATCTGTAAACAAAACATAACATTATAATATCTAATATTCAAGAGCCCACACCACTGTTCCCTCTTCTTCTATGATAAGGAATATTTCGTACCCCTCCACGGTACAAACATATTCAATTCCGGTAGGGGGTACCTCAAACCCCCTCTTCCCCATTAATATCATTAATGGTTTATGCTAAAAAATGCTTTATTAAAACAAACACAGAAAATAACTCTTGTATGTAAAATTTTTCATGAAAATTCACTGAAATAAAATTAGAGATTTATTTTATTTCGTAGTAGGATCTATCTGGCCTCTCACTGAATATAACTGTTATTTGAATAGAGAAACAAAATTAAGGAATTGTTTTTTGGTGGTGGTAGTTTGTCTTAGCAGCATCTTTAATATGAGATCAACAATTGTAATTTCAATAAAAAATTACGAAGGTACATTTCTCTTTGTGGATTTATCTGCTGACGGAGGTATCCTCTCATGACATATCAGATCGATAATTGTAATTTCAACTCGATTGTGGATCTCAATGGATTTTTCATAAAAACGAAAAAAAAAACAATTCACAATCAAGTGTTCCTCTATTCTATTGAAAATAAAACATATTTACTTAATCAATACGAGGAAAAAAATTCAATAATCATTATAATATTTTTCTCATAACACATAATTGAATAGTATATTTCACGATCATGAGGATACTGAAAATAAAGGAATAATACATACTTTTTGGTTTTTGGGTATGTATTGACATACCCTCCTATAGATTTTCGTCTCGATATCTGTAAATAGAACACTTTTTATACAATTGAGAGTAATTAATAGAATTTTAAACTTACCCATGCTTTAAAATAATAATACTTTGTTTTTTTGAATACCATCGAGTTTTACCTACAATTAAATAAATAAACGTTATCTTGTAATTAACTGAAATTATGTTTTCCTGGTTTCAAAATGGAATATCCGTGTCTTCGAAAGAGATTTACTATCACGATTTAAACGTTATCTTGTAATTAACTGAATTAATATTTTACTAACATGGTTCGAAATAGGATATTCGTGTTTTTGATAAAATATACGTTCTCAACATCCTCATAAAGTTGAAAAATAGCACTCATTTGAAGTACGCATTCGAAGCTTGAAATAAGTAATAAGCACCTTCTTTCTGATACTTATAAATCGTAAAATTTTCAAACTTTCGATCTAACGAGTTACCGTGTGTCTTATTAGTGAATATCAAGTAAGTTTTTTCAAATTATTCCTCAGAACATTATTGTCTATTGGTACCTATATTTTGTTATAGATATGGATATGCTAGGGAAACTAAACAAAGTATCTTTTATAGAGAGGATGCCCAAACTGAAACTAACAGAACTGATCATTGATCAACCTTACAGAATACATGATGCAGAATAGTTACGTCTACGTTCGGAGAATCTGTGTTGTTAGACTTAAACGATTACATTTTATTTTTGCCAAAGAGAGTAACAAAGGAATACAAGCCCTATATAGAGGAGATTTCATCGGGAGAATATTCAATCATATCAAAGGGGACCTTAGAAACCGGAAAAGCCAATCCCGCTTCAATATTTACTCTAACTAAAAATTAGGTAAATATTATTTAATTTCCTTTAATATTTTTTCTCTCTCTCTCTCTGTGTATTATACAAAAATGAATTTTAATGGTAAATTAACGAAAATAGATCAAACGCTTCAATTAATTAAAAAAAATTATTCTCATATAAATTATAAAACATGGCAAAAAATGGTTTTTTCACATATTCGTATTTGTTATAGAGAATTGAAACGAAATAATTTTACTATAGGGGAGAAACGAAAACTATACGCTAAAATAGCTCAAATGAAACGGATGAGTTGTTTTATTAAATATTTCCCTCAACAACGACGACAACACATTGGTGTAGGCTTACCGAAAAAACGTAATGATAGAATCAGGTGGAGAAATATTAATGCTATTTACGAAAATAGAGTTAGGACAGGGATTATTATTAATTTACGACATTTAGATGTTAAATCATTTTTAAATGATTCTCTAGTTCTTTTCAAAAATAAAATTAGGAAAATTCTCAAGGATTTTAGTACTTTAAAAGTAAACACAACTTTCTGGGGTGATTTTATTAAGGTATCAAATGATGGTGAAATTATAGAACGTAAATATTTTGGTACGCCAAATGCTATTATCGATAGATTTATCATTATGGTTCAGAGAAAATGTCTTAGAGAAAATTTTAACCTATTTAGAAGAGAAGAGCTTCAAAGGCAGTGGTTGGACTCTCTCGAAAGTTGTCTTATTGGAAGTAGCTATTAATAAATTTGAAATGGGTACTGGAGGTTCATCGTTCATTAAATTACCTAAGGAAATATCAAACAAAAAAGCTTGCGTCAACGTTGTCAACAACGATCATGCATGCTTTTTCTGGAGCGTAGTCAGTTGTCTTTATCCTGCAGCTAGACATTCAGAACGAATGTCATCATATCTTTTATACTCGGAAGTTTTGAGAACTGTAGGTTTAGAAATCCCGATGAAACTTACACATATAACGAAATTTGAAAAAATGAATGATATTTCGATTAATGTATATGCCTTGGAATTGATCGAGAATGAAAAATCTTTTTATTCAGTGATACCTATCAGGTTGAGTCAACAACGATATCCTAATCGTCACGTCAATTTGCTATTAGTTCAAAATATATACTATCCTAAATTAAATGAACATGATCCTACCTTAGAAGATCATGACGATAATGAAGATGAAATCAGGTATCATTATTGCTGGATAAAAAATCTTTCCAGACTCGTTTCAAGTCAAATTTCCAAAAAACGAAACAAAAAATTCATTTGCGATAGATGTTTGAATTATTTCAACGTTCAAAGTAAATTGAACGAACACGAAGATTTATGCAGAGATTTGAAAAATTCTAAGGTTACTTTTCCTAAATTTGATTATGTTGAATTCAGTAATTACTCTTTCAAACAAAAATGCCCCTTTGTAATTTATGCTGATTCCGAAGCTATTTTGGAAAAGTGTTGTGAAGAAATTAGTGTTAAGACTACCAAGTATCAAGAACATAAAGCCTACAGTGTAGGTTATTATCTAAAATGCTCCTATGACGATAATCTCTCACGTTACGCTAGTTTTCGAGGTGAAAATTGTTTAGATTGGTTCACTGAGGAAATTGATAAAATGGCTTAGTTTATTTATTCCAAAATGAAGCATATTGAACCTATGACGGAGGTACCTGGTGAAGTCACCACTCACTGTCATATTTGTGAAAAACCCTTCACAGCTAAGGATATAATTGTTAGAGATCACGGTCATTTTTCTGGGGAATTTAGAGGGTGGGCTCATCAGAAATGTAAATTGAATTTTAAAAAACGTTTTATTGTGCCCTTATGCGCGCATAATCTTTCTAATTATGATGGTCACTACATCGTGAAGTCACTTCTCAAGAGGGGGCCCATCACCCCCCTAGCCCTCAATAAAGAACGATACATTTCATTCACATATTATCACGGGGGAACTCATCTGTGATTTAGATTCATCGACTCCTTTAGATTTATGAGGGGCCAGCTTGGACGAGTTAGTTTCAACGCTGATTCTAGGTAATTTCAAAAATCTAAAAAAAGAATTTCCCCATTTACTCGATGAGGAATTCGAGCTTCTAACACAAAAGGGTGTTTTTCCTTACGATTATATAACTGATAATGATAAACTCAACGATACGACGCTTCCTACCATTGAAAAATTCTACAATAAACTTACGGATTCTCATATTAGTGAGAAAAGTTATCGTCACGCGCAAAAAGTGTGGGAAACATTTAATATTAAGACGCTAGGCGAGTACAGCAATCTCTACATGAAAACCGATATAATGTTGCTCGCTGATACAATGGAAAATTTCAGAGAAACTGCCACAAAAACCTACAATCTCGATCCAATTTGGTACAATACTCTACCTTCGTATACATGGTCCTGTATGCTTAAATATACAAAATGTCGTTTAGAAATTTTGAAAGACATTGATATGATCATGTTCATCGAGAGAGGTATACGTGGAGGTATTTCATGTTGCATCGGTAGATTTTCAGAAGCTAATAATCCTCGTATGAACGATTTTGACGAGAGTAAACCTACAAAATATCTCTTGTATGTTGATATAAATAATTTATACGGTCATGCTATGGCTCAATATTTACCATATGGAGGGTTCGAATGGTATGAAAATACCGATATAGATGTGACCGAAATACCTGACGATGCTTTGGAAGGTTATATACTTGAGGTAGACATCGATTATCCTCAAGAATTACATGATCTCCACAAAGATCTACTATTTTGCTGCGAACATCGAACTCCCCCCGGAGCGATACATAAAAAGCTATTGTGTACCCTGTTCAATAAGAGAAATTACGTAATTCACTATAGGAATCTCAAACAGGTATTAAAAGCAGGTTTAGTTCTTTTGAGAGTTCACAAGGTACTGAAATTTAAACAGAGCCCCTGGTTAAAGCCTTATATAGATCTAAATACGGATCTAAGAACGAAATCCTCTACTAAGTTTCAGAAAAATCAATTTAAACTTGCTAATAATGCTGTTTTCGGTAAAACCATGGAGAATATCCGATTACATAGGGTAATTCACCTAACAAATAAATACGAGGGTCGTTATGGAGCTAGAAATCTCATTTCCTCCCCCCGATTCCATAGCCGTTTAGTTTTTGGTCAGGATTTAATGGCTGTAGAAATGAAAAAGACAGAGTTACACTTCAATAAACCTCTATATATTGGTATGGCTATTTTAGATATTTCAAAAACTTTTATGTATAGTTTTCATTATGATTTTATGTTATCTAAAGTACCCTTAGGGGGTTGTAAAATCAATTATCTAGACACTGATTCATTTTTCTATGATCTAAACTGTGATCTGTACAAAATCATCAAAGAAAACTGTTACAGTCACTTTGATACTTCTGATTATGCTCCAGACAACCCTTATCAAATTCCTTTGGTGAATAAAAAAGTTCCTGGTCTAATGAAAGATGAGGCTAACGGTAAAATTATTACCCACTTTGCCGGTCTTCGATCTAAAATGTACAGTTTCAAAATCCAAGACGGTAAAATAACAAAAAAATCTAAGGGTGTTAAATCCTGTGTTGTCAGAAATAAGATAACTTTCGAGGATTATGTAAGTTGCTTGCGAGAGAAGGAAAAAAAAGTCATTACTCAAAATTCTATCAGATCCTACGCTCACACACTGTATTCCATAGAACAAATTAAAATCGGTCTAAGTCCTCATGGCGATAAGCGATATTTAATTCCATCATCGTTCGATACTTTACCATGGGGCCACTATCCACTTTAAAAAAAAATTTTTTTGTTCTAGAGAGAGAGACTATGGATCATCAGGACCAGAACATACCTCTAATTTCTATTCAAGAATTTTCAATTCAAAAAATTATCGAAAATATCCAGTCTTTTTGTGACATACTTAAATTAGGTCTTCCAAAACTCCTAACTTTAGAGTTATTAGAAAAATTCAGTTCAATTAAATGGAAATTCATTGTAAAAGAGAATGAGAAAGATAAAAGAGATCTATAGCCAAGTCAGTATTCAGGTCTGTACCAATACATTTCAGTGTACAACAATATCTACGACCCTCAATAATATAGTAGACTCGTTCATGTTCCATTTGCTTACATTCTGAATTCGTAGAACTTGTCATACAGAAAACAGTTAAGCCACAACTTAGACATTTCACGGGTTCTTTGTCGAATAGAAACTTACTGCTCGGACATAGAGCAGTTTTCATCAATTTAATAATCATAAAAACAGTAACGAATATGAAAATATATTTTACTATTATTTCGTTAATGAACTCCTCCATGGTTATTGTCGATCACGAAATGAACTATAAGAGTTTGTAATATTAACTTTTAAACTTTTCGAGAGGGAGGAGGCTTAGTTGATAATATTATCAATAAGTTACCTATTGAACTTCACATACCTGGCTATAACTTTTGTGGTCCAGGAACGAACTTGGAGGAATAATTTACAATAGAGATAGATATCAGACTTATAATACTCAAAATTATGGTAAATTGTGTGTTGAATTTTTATTCAATAAAATGTAATAAATATTCGTCAGTCATGTCTGTACTATTCACATTGAAAAGACGTAGTTCCATTCTGGCAACAGATTTCGTCCCACCTATCGAGCTAGATCCCCACGAACTGTACGCTATCGGTCTAGTCGGCTTTCACTCATACAATACTATACCGAACATTGATTAAATCCATATCTTTATTATTCTGCGGGAGGTGAAAAGGAGGAGAAAAAGCTTAAAATCCCTATTGGTACATACGAAATAACCGATATTAAGAATTATCTGAGAAAACATTTGATTGTCGTAGGGGAGTATAGTGAAGAGCAGAAAGATAAGGTGTTTTATTTGAGACCCAACAATAACACTTTAAAGTGTGAATTATTTCATCGTTCAATTCACATCAACTTTAAAAAAAGTATCGAACTAGGACGTTTGTTAGGATTCTCTCCGAAGATTTTGGTATCAGATGTTGAACATCAATCTGATTTACCTGTAGATATTATTCCAGTTCATACAATTCATCTGGATTGTAACATTATCGAAGGATCGTTTTACAACGATAAAGTAACCCCCACACACTGTTCGAATTTTCAGTAGGGGTTGATCCAGGTTTCGCTATAAACCTAACACCACAACACTTGATCTTTCTACCTGTAACCAGGAGGAAAATTGATAATATCACATTGAATATACTCAATCAGGATTTCAAGTCTGTTAATTTTAGAGGCGAAGATATTATTGTCTCAGAGGACAAGGAAGCCATTAGTGAAACGTCTCCGATTAGGGAAGGACCAAAAACGTTTATCATTGAGAGATAGATCGTTTCTTGAATCGCTCGGCTATGTTATCCGCTCAGGCATTTGATATTTATCAACCGATAAATAATGATGACTCCATAGTTCGTCAAGAGGTTCGTACCTACCTACCTACCTACCTACCTACCCTACGTATCCTCATTCAAACCTAACGATAGTATTGAATCATGGAGATGTATGGTATTGGATGCGTGACGCTGCAATCTTCATACGAGGGAAAGTCAAAAAGACTTCATGTACTGGAACTATAAACTTGGTGAACAACTATGGTACTTTTCTTTTCGACTCGATAACATATGAATTATGTAGTACGAAAGTGGAAACGGTTAAGAACCCGGGCATAGTATCATTGATGGCCGGTTTTTTATTTTACGAGAAAGAGGAGAATAGTGAATTTTTTCAAGTGGACCATTACAAATTTCTGATGGTAATTTCACTTTACGTATTTCTCTCAAACATGTTCTCAATGTGTTCAACGATTATCCCAAGGACAAACTAAAATGGCATCTATCGAAAACAAACTGGAAAGCACTACGAAAGAAATGATAAAATTGCAAAAGGAGAACCAGTGTTTGCGACAGCAGATGAAAAAACAGGATGATAGAACCGAATTAATGAAGCGTGAAATGAATAATTTGACTCCTACATAAATGTTTTTCATGGTTCATGATTCATAAATGAATAATTCATTTATTCAATGTACAGGGGTGTATACCGATTAAAGTTTCAAATGTGTGATTATATAATTATTACGTATTTTTCAACGAATAATTTATAGAGTTAATGTACAGGGTGTGTATCCAGAATATTTAAAAAAATTTAAATGTCAGATAGATAACTTATAATTTTAGTTAAATATTTCTTTAATTTTTCATTCTTATTTCATACCTAGTTTACATCTTAAACAATTGAATTGACTGGTAGAAGATCCATCGAAGTGAATAAAACATGGTAAATGTGTTTGTATTTTGAAAGAGTTCATAAAGGAAATGTTAGGTTGTGATAAATCAATAAAAGTTCATAAGGCTTCAGTTTCTTAACCAAGTAAACTGGAAAATTAACTAACTTTTTGAATCACTCTTCATAGTCGATTGAGTTAGCGTATATAATCAAACTCTCAAAAATAATGTCTTTAAATGTAAGAGTATCATCAGTAACCCAAAAATAATTTAAATTTTTCCATTTATATCATCTAACAAATATTCTAATATTTGTTTCAATCTTTCAATATTTTCTTTGAGCTCCGCAACTACGTCTCAACATAAAGAATATCAAAATTTGAATGATATATCATAATACCCCATTTATCATGATTTGTCATAATAAACCATAGTACCTAAATATCTTCACTCAGGTATATAACTTCGATGAAGTTCATCCAAGATGGTGGGCGACAGATGACGTATTCTTTAAATCCAAAATGATAGATCTATTCTCCTAACTCTATGTTCTAAATCCAATATTGTAGGTGACAGATCTAGACCTTGAATCACAGATGGACACTGATATATGACAGAAGTAGATAGGCTAGAGAGCTTCTACCGCACTTTGGATCATGTAAATTACCGTAAGGAAATCTAAGGTCCAAATTAGTGAAAAATGGTTCCCTTTCGGCATGCGCACTGGGACGGGATTTCAACGGAGTGGAAATGACTCTTTGTTTATCAGGGTCAATGACCTTCAGGTCGACGGAGTTTCGATCAACGTAGCTCGCTGTCTGCGCTCTGGTGCGGGTCGAGACTTGTCCGCGACAGGTCGAGACTCGCTTCGTATGTAAATGAGTCAAATCATTGGTGCAGGTGAACATAACCTCCAATCACAACCTCTATAAACTGAAGACTTCCTCCTTCACTCTGTATGTTAGCCATCTTCCAAGATGGCTGATCACAGTATTATCGTAATTAGGAACCCGACCGATAGGAGGCGTCTCAAGATGGCGAAACACGGTATTATTGTAATTAGGAACCTGGCCAACAGAGGACGTTCTGACAGATCACAGTATCTTGTGATTCAGAACCAAACCAACAGTGAGCGTTCCAAGATGGGTTAACAGGTCCGACGGGTCCAACGGTTTCGTTAACGGGTCTAACGGGGTTTATCGGGTTCATCTTAACCAACTGAACTCTGAACCTACTCATACATCGTCACATATATCACCAACATTTTTGTCAAAGATTTTCCTACTACCTCTTCTGGTCATTGACAATAAACTTCTTTTAGCTCTTCAGCTTATTAAATATGGAAATTTTTATATAATAAAGAATATTGATATTTATTTCATCCTCTCATATAGCTAGACTTTGGTACTAGACCGTTAAGGATCGAATCTCACGACAGGATTTTTTTTATTATTATTATAACGAACTGAACCTACTCATATATCGTCGCATATATCACCAACATTTTTGCTTACATCGATTGGAAGGAAGCGTAGCTTCGACGATAGAGCGCTGGACTCTGGTACTAGACCGCTAGGGATCGAATCCCACGACAGAATTTTTTCATTGATCATTATTTCAGCTAGGTTCCCCATCCCAACTAGCGCCATCTTGGATGAAAGGGGCCCCCCATTTCAGAAGGGGTCCCCCTCTTGAATAGAGACATCTCACCGCTTCGACGGACGCCATCTTGAATAGACATCTAGGTTACGTCATTTCATATGGAGGGACGCCATCTTGGATGGACGCCATCTTGAATAGACATCTTTCTAGGTTACCTCAGTTCACCTATGGGCTGACCTAACCACTTTGTGGGGTAGAATCCGCCTTGTTATTCTACTCGAATACATTTTATTTGAGTTTTAAATAAACTCAGTTTACTAAAAAACAATACTTAATACTCGGAAAGTACAAAAACTTGTAATCTTATTGCACTATTACATTTACTATTCATTTTCAAATTTTTTTGGGAATCAAACCACAATATAATGCTTTTATATTTTTTATTATTACGTTGTCAATAAAACTAATCTAAAAACTGTGCCATTATCCTCTGGCGCATCGTTTTTGGTTGTTATGGATCCATTTCTTCTAGCATTAATGCTATGGTTCTGCCAAATGAGTAATTGACATTACTTAGCTCCAGTAGCCGCTCCAATTCTGGCTGGGTGATCATTCGGTCCAGCGTTTCAAAAGCATTTGAAATTGATTTTGTTAAATTTTCATTAGAACTCACTGCCTGACTTCGTTTTCTTTTTATAATTGGAATTTCCTCTTGTAGCCATTGAATTTTTCTTTTTTTTTCTTTCTCAACATGTGGCGAAGGAACAACATCAACATCAGACTGATAACTACACGATGGCTGATAGTTTACAACAATGTCTTCACCACAAGTTGGAGAGTCAGTCACCAACATTTCAGATAATGAGTCCCATGGACTGACTGGTCGTGTTGATGAGGATGATTCCACCACCAAAGGTATGCTGGGAGATGTTATCGGACTGGCTATTGTTTATGAAATGTTTCCAGCAGTTCAGTGAAAGATTACAGCTGCAATTTGTTTACTAATAATTTACTGTTAAATCTAATTTCTAAACTCACCTCCTTTGTTTAACAATACTGTCTAAAAACCTCATTTCATTGAACAGATGCCACGTGGTTCCGCCGCTAGTACCACTTCCTGATGGAACATGTCTACTCTCCCGCTTTTCCTTCACATACCTTTGCCTCAAAGCAAGCCACCTTGACTGACATATGTCGAGTGCAATAATTATTGAAACACATTAACTTTATATCCATTTTCAAAGTATTCATAATTACGTACCTGTTACATGTAACATTTCACTTATTGTGGTCCAGGCATTTTCCTTCATCTTGGAATTTTTATATTCACTTAGTCGTGAATCCCAAAAACTAGCGAACTGTCGAACATATTCAATAAGTTCAGCGTCATTAAACTTGCTCATTTTTGTATCACAAATGTTCTCAAAAAAATATATATAAGCCAGAGCTGTAAGCACATAAACTGATAAACACGTGGTAAACTAAACACTGATTTGGTTTTATATTTTATTCTTCTTCTTTCATTTTTTTGGCCTCCGCCGTTACGACATATGGCCAGCGCAGGTTTATTCATTCTATGGGGAACGCTCTAACGAACGTTTGCATGTTGGCTATATGAATTGATGGTAAATTTTTTTTATGGATGTGGCACTCTGTCAATCAGCGCATCTGTATATCAACAAAATTTAGTATTATCTCTAAATTTAGTGTGAAGGTTTAAGTATTAAATACTTTCAAGGTTAACCCTTACATTTAACACAAACACTACTTATGACTAAACCAATCCATTGAAGTATATGGTTTTAATTATTTGGAGGTTAAAACTAAAATTAATGCTACAGCTAAATCATGTGTATAAACCCACCATAGATCATTAAATTTTGGGATGCAAAGGGAAACATAAGAATATCGAAAAGTAGCCTAAATTATCATGATACCGCTGTTTTTGAAACCAATTGTTTTTAATGTATTCTTCAAGATGATGATTGATAATTTCGGTATCGCCATTATATTATTGAATAAATGAAAATGAATTGCTATACTAAGATAAAGGGAAAACAGAGGTTAGTATAATTCTATTCAATTCAACTGAATATCCAGTTTTTCACATGATCCTATGAAGCCGAGAGCAAAACTGACAATTAAATAATACAAGAAAAAAACATGAACCTGATTATTACATTAAAAAGGAACCATCAATTTTTTTTTTATTGAACATGGGTCCCATTTTAAATTTTTTCATGTAGAGCATGTAAAAGAGTGAAATATACCTTCATTTTCTTTACTATTTTCCATTAAAGATGGTTTAGATGATTCCATCAGCCTCTTTCAGAAAATTACCTTGCTCTGAAAATAATGAATTGAAACAAAATTTATATAGCATCTCAATAATTCTAGATCACTGGTAAGAGGAAAAGCAATTATTTGATTCCATTTCTTCAGACGATCAGGCGATAAGAATCCTGAAAAGATATTTCCAATTTCCAGTTTGACTCGAAAAAATGAATTAGCGTTTTCAAGCTTGATTCTATGTTTCCACTTTCAATATTCATATGAGAACCATGTTTTTTTGTATGCATATGTAATGTCAATGTCGCAATACTGTTTCAAGGATATATATCAAATGTAGGTGAAAAGTACGTATCTTCATCGGCGTTGTATTTCGCTAATCGTTTTGTTGCTTCAAGAAAATGATCAACATAAATTTGCAAAGCTGAAAAAAGATTTTCTATTTTTTCATTTCAATAAGAACTTTAGCCAGTTCTTTCAGTTTACGAGAGGTAACCTGAATGAAATGCTTCCTATGCAAATTGAGGTGGGTACCTTGATCCGAAGGCGCAAATAACAGTATCTTGTTTGGCTTCTAGGGACACCTTATCAACACGATTATGAGAAAATACCTCGTTCTTCAGTCGTTTTTAATGACTGTTGTGTTATGAAGTAGTAGAGTATGACCTGCAGATTGGGCACTTCCTTCTGGCTGTTTATTGTGACATTTGTTTCTGTGTCGATATAAGAGCTTGGATGAAAAAAATTCCAAACTCATTACATGGCAATAATGAGTACTTTAGAAGGTCAGGTACTCTCACTGCCTTGATAATTTTGCCATCAGCACTTCATAGGTTCCTACAAAATTTCCTTTTCGTCTGAATATGTTCAGAAACTGTTTCGTTTTTTTGCTGTTAGGAGGCTCAGATAATATTCGCTCTACTTCCGTTTCCGCGGTTTCTTTTTATATGACGAACAAATTTCAGCACAGGCATTTCACAAAAATAAGAGAAGTCCGATTTGCTTTGGTAAGGTTCCTTAGTATGTGATATATTGTGATATTTAAGAGTTTTGATAGACTCTGATGTATTTGGTTCAAGAAGCTCCCTCATTCCAACAGGTGGGTAACTATTCAACATTTAGATTTGCTGTGGTATATCTGGATGATCTTTCTCTTCAACTTTGAATAACTTTTCTTTTCTTTAGTTCTTCAACACTTTTGTTTTTCGATAAAAATTATATATATATATATATATATATATATATATATATATATATATATATATATATATATATATATATATATATATATATATATATATATATGTTCGGCACATGAAGCACATGTTTTAGGGTATTGTTGGAGTCATTTGCTACCTTGTCTCTTTGGACCCTGGGCCCTAAATTGCGGATATTCCTTCAGAAAGACGGAAATCGTTCGGACTTAGTGGGGAAAATAATTTTAATGATCGTTTATTTGAACAAAAATTAAACTGCTAACATTAATTCATTTTATAACTGTTCTCCAGTTATAAACTTTGTTCGAACTGTTTTCCCTTGTTTCTAATGCACGTCTGGCACCTCTTTCTTACTTCAGACGTTACAGTAGCTACTTATTTGACGAAGCAGAAATATTTCTCTCTTCTGCTCGATCGAAATGTGATTTTCTGATCGTTTATTGAACAAAACTTACTACTCATAACAATTTAATAGCTGTCTGCACTCATGGTATACATTTTGTTCGAAAAAATAAATATTTCTGCCTCAGCAGAAAAAAAAAATTTCGAACAAAATTATTGTTATTAGTTTATCTTTAGTTTAAATAAACGATATTAAAATTACATTTTCTTCGAGCAAAAAGAGAAATATTTCTGCTTCAACAAATAATTAGCTACCGTAACGTAACGGCTGAAGTAAGAAAGAGGTGCCAGACGTGCATTAGGAAAAAGGGAGAATAGTTCGAACAAAATTTATAACTAGAGAAAAGTAATATATTAAATTATAGTTAGTAGTTTAACTTTTGTTCAAATAAACGATCATAAAAATAAAATTATTTTCCTCACTAAGTCCGAACGTTTTCCGTCTTTCTGAAGAAATATCCCCAATTTGTAGCAGAAATGTTGTTTCCTATCAATGTGTACTATACCGTTAAATAGTTTAATGAGTGAAGAAGTTCTCAAATGAGAGTGAAGCTCTCAATTGTTGTTACTTTTTTCAATATTGAATTTTTAAGTTGATTCATTTTTACAAAATCACTAATTCTGTGGAAAAAAAATCCTCGTATGCGCCTTTGGTACCAACAGTTGTAATTTTTCCAACCGCTGAAATTATTATATATTTTTTCGTGGTTTCTGAAAATTTGCCGAACTCCATAGTTTCTGAATAGTATATTCTGTAACAAGGTTAGAATGAAAATTCGATGCGAGTGGAAAAGTTCCGAGCGCGAGCCGAAGGCGAGCGAGAGGAACCACGAGCATCACGAATTTTCATTCTAACCGAGTAGCAGACTATACTTTCTCCACGATCATAAATTATATTTTCGAATGAAAACGTGACAGCAATAATTTTGACACTTACTCAAATTTGCCACTACGATGACAATCAACTGCGTCAAGGCAAATGTTATTATTGCTAGCCAGTGTGAGAATATTATTCTATTACAAGGGAGAGAAAGCAAATACATTTGAATTGCATGGGGTCAGAAGTGTTGCAGAATATTTCTTCAATAGAGAGAAGTCCAGCATTCTGTAACCAAATTTGATATCAGAATTGGCGAATTCTGTAATGATCGTGGAAAAAATTGTTTTCTACGCGATGCATTTCGCGCGAAAAATACGACTTTAGTGATGGAGCTCACGAGTTTTTTTTCAATTATGTATGATATTTGCTGGTCCGAGGAGGAACATTCCAGTTATAATCCTCATTAAACAAGAATAAATTAATAACATTGATTTGTTGAAATTTTGAAATATTTAATTTCATTGAAAAAGTATCCCTGCAATAAAGTATTAGTAAGAACGTTTTAAAAGCGAATAATTTTTGGTTAGACAAAATACGGCGGAATATGTAGAAAATCATTCCTCCAGAGATCTAAAAATAGATCGGGGCCAAATCAGTGTTGCCATATTTTGGGACGTAATAATATACCTTTATCATAAATATCACCAGAGAATATACGAATAGGTGTATATTTGCAGAGACCCCTACAGGAAACATGTCGAACTAAAATATACGCTCTTCTTTCGAATATGTGATATTATTGCATCCGGACATGCTTTTTATAAGTGGCAATAACACGAAAATTCGTCAGAGCTGTCAACTCAAAATCAATATTTCATATTGCACATAAACCATACTATCCACATGCTTGATTTCAGGTGAAATCTACACCATGGAAAGACAAAAATAACGTTTGACATTATTGCGTCCAATATACGGACGCAACGTTATTCAGGACGCATTAATGTATGGTATCGAGTCTTTATAGGGACGCAACAATGTTAGCCTTTCGTGTGTGTATATATATATATATATATATATATATATATATATATATATATATATATATATATATATATATATATATATATATATATACACACACGAAAGGCTAACATTGTTGCGTCCCTATAAAGACTCGATACCATACAATTAATGTTACTACAGTAAATCTCGGGGGAAGGCTGCAGCCCCATGGCGCCCTCCTATATATATATATATATATATAGTGGCGCACCCAGGGGGGGAGCCATGGGGCTGCAGCCTTCCCCCGAGATTTACTGAAGTAACAAAAGAATTGAGATTACTAAGATAATAATTGTGAAATTAGCTCATCTACTACTAGAAAATGAGCCTACTGGTCACTATCGGTTAGCCATAAGATCTATTATGATTTACCGGATACGGGATGTGCGTTTTCTATTTAAATTTAAGGAAGTAAATTTTGATTCAGCCCCCCCCCCCGACCCTCAATCCTGGGGGCGCCCTTATATATATATATAAATATATATATATATATATATATATATATATATATATATATATATATATATATATATATATATATATATATATATATGTTTGTCATTGATATGGGAAAGCTTGATTGCACCTACACCGAAATGGGAAGTCAGAGTGCAGTTTTTGAAATTATTTTGCCCTTTACAGGGTGTACCATTTTTGCAAATTTTAAGATAAGTATTTTTTTAAAGGGCACTCTATATATTTTCACATATATTGGAATCTGTCCCTTGTTATGATTTATAAAATCCGTTGAGTTTTTGCAAATCGCTTTAGCCGTTCAGAAGTTATTTAATTTTTTCTGAAAATTCATATTTTTGCAGACAATTTTTAAAAAAATTGCCGGGCACTTGGTTTTCTGAATATCAAGTTTTTATTTGGGTTGTGTCTAAGTAATTGTTCCGGGTATCTTCTGACGGAGAGATAATCTATTTTAATTGTAATATCACCTTGCTGTGACACATTGATTTTGGTACACTTTGAAAGGCCATATCTTGATTTTTTCGAATGTCACTCTATTTATTTCATTACTTAGTCGCATAGAACATGTCATTCTCAATCTTTAATATTTCCTATGTTTTTTCCAAATGTTGATAATTCAGAAGATAATTCACATTTTCAAAAAAAATCAACACATAATTTCATATTTTGAACGAGTGACATGAAAAACAATAAATTCTGATAACAAATGTCAACGTAACTGCTGCGGTTTTGCATTAAATTTTGTGTGAAAAATGGAATCAAGTGCTCCAAAACACTTGAAATATTGAAAGTGGCATACGGTGAGTCTACTTCAAGCCAAAAAAATGTTTGCAAGTGGTACAAGCTTTTCACAGAAGGTCGAGAAGATGTGAATGACGACGCTCGCCCTGGACGCCCCAGCACATCAACAACCGATGAAAATGTTGAGGAAGTGAAGAAAATTGTTATGGAGAATCGTCGAATCACTATAAGAGAAGTTGCTGAGGATGTCGGCATATCGGTTGGCTCATGCCATGCAATTTTTTCGGAAATTTTGGGCATGAAGCGTGTGGCAGCGAAGTTTGTTCCAAAATTGCTGAATTTTGACCAAAAAAATCGTCGCATGAGCATCGCTCAGGAATTGTTGAATGACGTCAACGACGATCCAGATTTGCTTAAAAGGGTTATCACTAATGACGAATCATGGGTATATGGTTATGACATCGAAACCAAAGTCCAATTGTCCCAGTGGAAGAGCCCAGGAGAGCCAAGGCCAAAAAATCACGCCAAGTTCGATCAAATATAAACAATCATTTTGCTGACTGTTTTTTTCGATTACCGTGGCGTAGTGCATCAGGAGTTCTTACCACATGGTCGTACGATCAATAAAGAGTATTATCTTGAAGTAATGCTCCACTTGAGAAGCAATACGAAGCAAACGTCCGGAATTGTGGAAAAACAATTCATGGCTTGTTCGTAATTTGTTGGCCAAAAACAACACCGTAATCATGCCTCAGTCACCGTATTCACCAGATTTGGCCCCCTGCTACTTTTTCCTGTTCCCAAGACAAAATTGAAGAGTCCCATGAAAGGACAGCGTTTTGAGACGATTGAGGAGATACAAACCGAATCGTATATATATATATATATATATATATATATATATATATATATATATATATATATATATATATATATATATATATATATATATATATAAAGAATAAAGTATAAACTTTAAAATTAAACACACTTGGCTTATGTTTCACTATTTAAAAATATTTAGATACTGTATATACTATATAAAAATATTTTTCGACGAATATCCTGCTTTCTATATTGGACAAACAGGAAGAATTATAAACATCCGTGTTGAAGAACATAAAAAGTCAATTTTACAAAATAAAAATACCATTGGATTATACATTGTATAAAATTTAATCATTTCCTGTATTTCAACAAAACCCAATTGTTACATTCAGGTAACAAAGTAAAGCGACTTGACCTTCTTGAAATTCTCGAAATAAGTTCCCCCCATAATAGTCAATTACCCCTTGTAAACGAACAAATTGATTTTCAGGTATCACCTTTGCTTTTGTCTGTTTTATAAAATGTAATACTCTCCTGTAGTCAGTCTTGATAATGAGTTCATAACTCGAAACATGTCGACTTTCGTTACTGCTAAATACAGTATCTAAAAAAAAGTGTGTTTTATTTTAAAGTGGATGTCCCGTAAATAACACGCCAGAGTGACACTGGAGGTAGATTGGCTTCAGGTCAATCACATAACAACAACATGAACTTAGTAAAAGTGTTCTGGTTTTGGAGATATTGCCACTCTTATGTTTTTTTCAAAAATCTATACTTTTTGGTCATTTTCTCGCCTGTTTTGAATATAAATAAGTTCTAACTCATGCATTTTTTTCTTGTGCTATCATCAATATATGGTTGAGACAATCGACCTATCATTTCATCCAAAACTAGCTCGCTAACCTTAAAAAAAAACTCAAGTTGTTTCAATTTAATTTAAATCCGAAAACCTTAAGTAAAGTTTGACTATTTACTGTGAAAAAATATTGTACCGGACAGAATCAGCAAATGATCTTAAAAACTAGCCTATTTAATGCTCTTTCAAAAACGGTATAACATTTGTGGTATTTTTCATTCAAAAGTCTAAAAATTCCAATATTTGTCATTGAAGTCGTGCTACCTGCGAAATACACTGCCCGCAAATTTAAAGAATACATTAAATATTTCCTAAGTTTTGACTGTGAATATTTTCTCAGGCGGTGATCCGATTTGAATAAATTTTTCACCAAATTGTAGCTCCGTTCTTTGAGAAAATTCAATAGTTATAAGATGATCAGAAAAAATGAATAAACTTATTGTACAGGGTGTTTGAATAGCGACATGTTTTCTTCGTCCAAGTTTACATCCTACTGCGGGCAATATCGGGTACCTCAGGCAGAAAAAAAATAGACGATGTTATAATCGCATGTCTTCTGAGTAATTTGTTTTTTCAATCGTCTGTTTATCTTGAGCCACTCGAAAGATATTCATGTTTTTATAACCGCTCAGACTTTTCAAACGAAATTTTTTAAAACTTTTTTGTTAATTTGCGAAGAAGGCTGTCTATACAAAATTTCTTTACAAGTAGAAACTGTGTTTATTTGGTTTTGTATGTCTCTCCATACCACAAGCCCCTTCCGAATTTTTTCAAAATTACCGAACTACCTGATTACCAGGTTAGAATGGGTTTTTCCTACTTTACTAATTTGTAACCATCCTTCTATTTACCCTTTCTACACAATTTGTCATTTATTTATTTCTTGTATTCGATATAACGGAGAAACCTATTTATTAGCTAGCATCAAGCATCTGAAGAAGATGAAGTTTAACGGAAACGAGGGTCATGCGTTATTTTACTTTGTGTATATAAATAAATATGTATATTGTTTTTATAAACCATTGTTTTGATATCTTTATTAATTTACATCATTTATCGGCCCAATCAATTCAAAATAAATAAATAAACAATGTTGTCAACTTTTAATGAAATTTCGTTTGCACAGTCTCCTTCACCAGTTAACAAAAAAGTTTTAAAAAATTTCGTTTGAAAAGTGTGAGCGGTTATAAAAACATGAATATCTTTCGAGTGGCTCAAGATAAACAGACGATTGAAAAAACAAATCACTCAGAAGACATGCGATTATAACACCGTCTATTTTTTTTCTGCCTGAGCTACCCGATATTGCCCGCAGAAGGATGTAAACTTGGACGAAGAAAACATGTCGCTATTCAAACACTCTGTACAATGAGTTTATTCATTTTTTTTGATCATCTTATAACTATTACATTTTCTCAAAAAACGGAGCTACTATTTGGTGAAAAATTTATTCGAATCGGATCACCGCCTGAGAAAATATTCAGTCAAAACTTAGGAAATATTTAATGTAAGCGTTGAATTTGCGGCGCAGTGTATTTCGCAAGTACCACGACTTCAATGACAAAAAATGAAATTTTTAGACTCTTGAAAGAAAGATACCACAAATGTTATACCGTTTTCGAATGAACATTAATTAGGCTAGTTTTTAAGATCATTTGCTGATTCTTTTACTGAGGTCATGTTGATGTTATCTGATTGACCTGAAGCCAAGCTACCTCCAGTGTCACTCTGGCGTGTTATTTACGGGACAGCCTATATATATATATATATATATATATATATATATATATATATATATATATATATATATATATATATATATATATATATATATATGAAAAACTTGGTTCACGGAATGAACCGCGTAAAAGATTTGAAAAATCTCAGCGTTTCGGCTCCTTTTGCGAAGCCATCTTCAGGAGAATTAGAAGGGAAATAATTCAGAATCGTGGCCTCAATCTGCCTACTCCACGAATCGAATTAGGAGGAATCGGAAACATTACGATTGCGTGGTCTCAACCTGCCTACTCCACTAACCGTACTGCTTCCTGTCAACTCTGAAGTCTCAACATGCCTACTCTTCAGAGTCAACTGACGGGCCGATCGTCGCGTGGCCGTATTTATAGGGGAGGGGGCGGGTACTCACGCTCATCAGTGCGGGATGCACTCTGATTGGGTGTGACATGGCGACCACTGAGAAGTGGTTCCCATGCTGATGGGAGTCTGCGACTGTCATCTCTGGTGTTCAAACAATTTGGACGTTTTTCTATTTCTACAGCTTCACGGAAAATTCGGGATTTGAAAGATCGGATGGGAGCAATAGTTCTTGTATTGGGGAAATCGATAATGTGGCCTGTTTGGGTGTGATGTTGGGAAAGGACGTTGGCGATATTTGAGTGTCTTACCGAAAGTGAATGTTCTTTGGCACGGACCTGAATTCGTCGGTTCGTTTGTCCTATATAAGAACGAGGACAATTGGAACAGGGAATCTCATAAACACCGTGATTTTCGTTAGGAATTTTATCCTTGACGGATCTGACCAGATGGGAGAGTTTTTGTTGAGTAGTGAATATTGTTTTGATGTTTGTGTTTTTGAGAGATCTTGCGATCTTATCTGTTACTCCTTTGATGTAAGGAAGAAATAACTTAGGTGTAGATTCCTGTTCAGTGGGATTGGAAGGTGGTAGAGGTGGGGTGATGTTTGTGTGTTTGCGTATGCTCTTGTTGATTTGATATGTGTTGTAACCGTTCCGTAATAATATATGTTTTAGAGTATTGAGTTCTGATTCACGGTGTTCGTCGTCAGATAGTCGAATGGAACGGTAGATTAGGGTATTAACTACAGAGTTAAGTTGAGAAGGATGGTGGTGAGACTGGGCGTTCAGATAACGGTTTGTATGGGTGGGTTTACGATAAACTGAATAGGAGAAGCCTTGGGATGGAAGTTTTTTGATCATGACATCGAGGAAAGGCAGAGACCCATCGTTTTCCACTTCCATTGTGAATTGGATACTTGGATGTATGCCATTCAAATGATTCAAGAAGTGGAGCAACGAGTGTCCGCCATGGGGCCAGATCGCAAAGACATCGTCCACATAACGTAGCCAGCATGATGGTTTAAGGTCGAATGACGAGAGAGCTTGGGTTTCGAAATGTTCCATGAAAATGTTGGCTATGACGGGGGAGAGAGGGGATCCCATTGGGGCTCCCTTGATTTGTCTGAAGAAATTGCCTTGAAAGATGAAGTAAGTGTTGGCCATGCAGTGTTTGATCAGGGGATATTTGATTTTTCGTGTCTAGGATGGAAAGTGTTTCTTCAATGGGGATATTTGTAAATAAGGAGACAATATCAAAACTAACAAGGAGATCAATTGGGGTAATATCAATACTTTGGAGGAGTTCTATGAAGTGAAAAGAGTTTTTATATATTATATATATTTATATATATATATATATATATATATATATATATATATATATATATATATATATATATATATATATATATATATATATATATATATATGAAAATGTAGTTTAAGTTTTAACGCTTAAAATCTCAACAGGTGTTTTCTTGTTATATATATTGACTAACTCACACTTGGTGTGTGAAAATAAAGGTAAAATAATTGCATTATTTAAACGGCACTAACTTGTTTAACTTGAATGGGACACCCTGTATTTTATGTCATCTACAGATGTAAAATTTAATTGGCTATCGAATACCTGAATACATTCCAATCAATATCTCTTCACTTTTCAAACAAAATGCACATTTTCATCTTGCAAACTGATTTTAAGAAATTTATCATTCATCAAGTCGCCTATGGCGTTTTTAGAAATCAGAATTAATTGAAATAAACATCAAGATCATAATATATGCTGTTATCTTTCAATATCTTAAATATTATGTGGGTATTAGTTCAAATTATGAAGGAAAAAAATTATGGATATGAAACAAGCAATATTTCATAAATTCATATCAATTGTTCAAAATGGCGACCATCAGATTCTAAACAAAAATGTATCTTTTCTATAAAACCTTTAGCAACATCTAATAACATACGCGGGATAACATTTAGAAAAGCTTCTCTGATACGCTGTTTTCATATGCGACTTGGTGAATAAATAATTTCTAAATATCAGTTTGCAAAATGAAAATGTTCATTTTATGTGAAAACGTGAACAGTTATGGATAGAACTGTATTCAGGTATTCGATAGACAATTGAATTTTACATCTGTTGGTGATATAAAATACGGGCCGTTTCATTTAAGTTTAACAGGTATGTGCCGTTTAAAGATTGCAATAATTTTACACACCACGTACTTATAAGCAGGGCCGGATTTAGGCATGGGCCACATGGGCCCGGGCCCAGGGCGGCAAATGTTTAGGGGCGGCAAATTGTGAAGGTCAGTTAAATTTTGCTAAAAAATCAAGAGCGTTTTTGCAGAATTTTTGTTTTTGCTCAGATTTATACACTAATCACTCAACGGACATTGAAGCTCTTTTTTTGTTGTTGTTGAATGTCATCATTTGAAAGGTCTGTGCAAAGAAAAGACATCCAGTACAGAAAAAATGTCGCTGTCATAATTGAACAGATATATTTTGTCAAAAGATCTCCAGGACTTATATCCAATTGTAAGTAGGGTAGCTCTAAAGATGTTCTTTTGTACACCAGCCAGCAACTGTGCAGCAGAACGTTCATTTTCTACTCTTTCACGAGTACATAATGATTTAAGATCAACACTGTTGGCCATAAAAGATTAGTTAACTCAGCTGTTTTAGCATAGAAAAAGACTTGAGAAAAAGACTTGACGTGTACGCTTCACTGATGTAATTGGTACATTCGCTTATATTAAAGCTATAGGCCAGTCAGTTTAGATAATCAATTGACAATAATTCCAAAAGTTTTCAAACTTTAATGTAGGGTCGGAAAAAAGATAAAAACAAACTATGAAATTTTGCAACCTTTTCCGAAGTCCGGAACATTGTTAAAATTGCAATAACATTGAATTTTTACTTATGCTTGTTAAAAAAATTCCAAAAGTTCTGCCAACTTGGAGTAATATTAAATATATTATTTCATATCACGTATCAAATTTGCAACCAATTTAAGGGTACATGTTTATTCATTATTTTTATAATTCGTGTTCTTTTTTTCGGGCAAGATGGTCTCGAAATAATTACAAAGGTTTTGAAACTTGGTTGCAAATTCAGAAAATATCTATTCTGATGCATTTGCAAATTTGCAACCTTGTACGCGGTCCGAAAATTTATGCAATTTGCAAAAATATGATTTTTATATTTTTGCAAACTGCATAATGTTCCGGACCGCGTACAAGGTTGCAAATGCATCAGAATAGATATTTTCTGAATTTGCAACCAAGTTTCAAAACTTTTTTAATTATTTCCAGACCATCTTGCTCGAAAAATTCACCACGAATTGAAAAAATTATAAATAAACATGTTCCGGTCAACGTAAAAGGTTGCAAATTTAAACTGTTCGGTATATTTTTCCGAAATATCTGCCAAGTTTGCAAAACTTTTGGAATTTTTTTCACAAGCATAAGGCAAAATTCATTATAATATCAATTTTAACAATGTTCCAGACTTCGGAAAAGGTTGCAAAATACGATTTGTTGCTTTCTCTATGTGGCATTCACTTGACCAATGTTCAAAAACTTTTGGAATTATTGTTAAATTTTCCATTTTCAATGTCTAAACTGACTGGCTTACTAGGCGTAAAAATCTGAAAACTTGACTTTAAACTTTTCGAAAAGTTTCACTATGAAATGAATGTTTTAACTCTTAATAAACAGTTTTATCATTGAATCGTTTTTGATTTCTTAAATTCCTGATGATACAATCCACGTTGAAAAGAAACGAAATTGATTTTTTTTTTGAAATCTCGTGGCAACAAGTGACGAAACATGTAACTTTTTCTCTAATCTATATTTTTCCGTTGATTATGATAACAGTAATTGTGCTATGTTTAGTTCAACAGTTAAAACGATATATTGAGGTGTAAACGGAAATCATAGATTCTCCGCAAATATTCCACATAACAAAGTAGTAATTAGCATTATTCCTAAATCATAGTGAGGTTATATTCGCTATGTGCTTACCTCGTGCCGCCCCCTACCGTCTTGAAAGATGGAACTTTAGCCGGACGTTTCATTGTGATCTTTAATATAAGTAAAGCTAAATATCAAAGATTTAGTGCAATTACATGTTAGCAATGTGAAAAAATTGAAAGTACTAATAGATTATAGCTCAACGTTTGATATTCTATAAGCAGCAAGGTAAGTCATTAATTTGAAAAGAAGTTCTGTTGACATTACGTGCTATTTTGTAGGTTATATTAGACGATAACATTGCCTAGTCTTTCATAAAAAATAATTATATAAGTTGAACTGTCATGATGACAAATAAAATGAGAAAACTTATATTTTCCCATCGTAAATGCATGTCTTTCCTTGTAAAGGAATTGGTAAATCGTCCTTTCCTTAATTCCTCGTCTTTGTTCATAATTTCTATTATATGTTCTTTTTGCTTCTTAGAAGCATGTCCACATTAATTCTAGACATCTTAATAAATAATAAGGATTCAACTCGGTGAAATTTTTTCGTAAAATCGACGGAAAAACAAACAACAAATACGTAAGTAGGGTTATGATAGATTTACTTCTTCACAAATGCTCTGTGTTCCGACGTTGCCAAATTGCAGTTTCATTTTCACCTCGAGTAAATTCACCTAGAACTAAAGAATGCAAAACGAGTGACACGGGTGAAGATTAATTGGTGAAATTTTTCACTGGTGAATATTTTCACCACTTTCAATAATTAGAGCCCTGGAGAGAGTGTAGCGTGAATCAATATTTTGCTCACTGTATTTTGTTAGTAGGTTAGGTTACCCACTTTACTCTTTTGACTAATCTTATCCATTTCTGCCTTTGTAGAAGTTTATGAGTTGACGTAGGAAACTTATAATACTTTACAGTACTATTATTTCTGCCCGTATTCCCACAATTAACTACACAACAAGTATCGTGTCCCATTTTACCCACTTATTATAGCATTCAATAAACATTAACAGCGTCCGGCAGAGTTGCGGAAATTCACCACTGCCCGCGCTCAGATAGTTTCGCTTATCCCCTCCAACCGTCGACACATAGCGAATAAAGCTATGACATTATTAAGATGTTATTCAAATTCATTTTAAAGATATTGATGTTCAAATAGTTTCATTTTAGGTCTGGCAAATTGTCGCGTTTGGGAGGCTGGGACGGCGAAATGCTTTGGGCCCATGGGCGGCAAATTCGTAAATCCGGCCCTGCTTATAAGTCAATACTTCACAAGTGCGGTGTAATATACACCTCCAACAACACCAGAAAATATGAAACAGCGTATCAGAGAAGCTTTTCTAAATTTTGCTAAAGGTTTTATCAAAAGGATACTTTTGTGTTTAGAGTCTGATACTTTACCTCTATTCAAGAGTGAATTCGTAGATCGCCATACGATAAATAATAATAAATAGAGTCTGATCGTCGCCATTTTGAACACTTGATATAAAATATTGCTTGTTTCATATCCATAATTTTATTTACAATAACTGAATATATTTTTTGGTTAACTCACATTGAGATACCCTGATGATGGACATGCAAATGACCGAAAGCTAGGTAATTCTTCAATAAAAAGTTTTACCGGAGTTCAAGCTTTGTGACATAACCATTTCTCTTAAATTCAACCTAAAAGTCGATATTTCCAATCTATCAAATAAAATGATTATTTTGTCTATTTTTGGTGTTATATCCGTGAACATCACCATTTAGTGTAATGTTATTCGAACTCTTATGAGAATAGTATTGATGGAAAATATATATCAATTATAGATACCATTTATCAAAAGCCGAATGAATAACTATGATAAGGTGTTCATTCTATTTATCAGATGAGATATACAAACCAAAGAACAGGAGCTCCGATTCATAAACAATTACCAATGTGTCAACTAAGATTCGCCTACTATCAGACAAAATCACTAAATTACAATATGATTAAAATGTATCATAACAGTTATGTTGACAGTATAGAGTAGAAATCACAGACACTGACTCGCCTTACTCAACAAAATCATATGTTTCAAGCAAAATAATAGATATATAATTAGAGATAAGTTGGACACAATAAAGCTGTAGAAATAAAAGGACCAAAACAAAAACACAGTTTAAGTCAAGTCATTTCTGACAAACGAATAAGCCCAGTAGAAAAAAGGGCCAACTTAAATTCAATCTGTTAGCCATTTGCCAAAAAAAAAAATTGTTAAGGATTCTAGGTTGAATATCTTCATCACTTCTGATAGTGATTGAGGTCTACCTGATCTTCAAAATCAGGCCAAAACGGCTACTAAATCTTACAATATATCATGTTAGGTATGAGCGGAAAAAGAGTGGGCAAAGTATTCTTTGTTCAAGAATGGTATCCCAATAGCATACAGTGTACCAGTTATAAACGCCAAACTATGAACCTTAGATTCTTTTTCAAGTAAAATTTCCCAGGGATGTCACAGCCTCAAGCCAAAACATAAACAAGCAGACTAAAATCAACTCTACTTCTCATCAAGCTTCAGAAATAACCAGTGGACTTCAGGTTTTGATCATATGTTCATAACTGAACTTTGGCTCAACAATTATGGTATATACCTACTACGATATTAGCAAATAAGACTTTTTCATAACTCGGCCTGACTGTGAGAGTTTGAATTATAAAGGAAAATTCATAGATTGAGATGAGAATTATTATGAAATCAACCTTTTGGTTTACTGTGTATATCTTTCAACCGATGATTAAGTTGCTCTCGCTTCTTCTTAAACTAACCTTACTTTTACTTCTGCTAAAGTCTCTGAAGCGACTGATGTGATAATTTCAATATGTCCTATATATCATGGCTCCTGGGGAAAAGTGAACTTCAGATATCTGATATTAGTAAAAACAAATATATACTTAATTGATTCATTTTTTTTTAACAGAATTTCCTAGGTCAACTGTGTATGCAATTTCCATGGAAATATCTTAGGTCTCATTTTCTGTAATCAGTCTCTGATTGAACATCATCAGGAATCTGTTTGCCATTTGTTGCCGATTTTTATCATGCCATTAGGAATCTCTTTGTATCTAAGAGGACATTGATCCCAACAAATTTAACTTTTAATCAATAAACAAGATACTTCCTAGTATAAATTGGCACAAAATATTAGGAAGTTATTCTTTTATTGATGGCATGGTCGAGAGAGTTTAAAAAAATGTAGGAAAGATACTATTTCAAACCACTTTAATCTATTTCATGTTTCAAGTACTCTCCATATTTCACCACCCTCCTATTAAAATGATTATAACAAATTGCTTATAAGAAGTGAGGAATTTCAAAATATAACTTGGACTAAATAAAAAACAACAAAATTTAACAAATACTTACTGTACAAGAGGTAGTAGGTACATTGTTTTAAACAAAAAGGATTTAGCAAACCTGTTGTAACATTTTTTCAAATCAATGTATAAACCAACTTTGGGAACACTTGCACACTTGAAAAAACATCATCACAACAAGTATTCAACCTTTAATTTTAATGTCTCCTGACAATGTTCTGAATACCATACATAGTAGGTATAGATGATTTAAAAAGCGCCAATCATGCAGAAGTGCTTCTTATAAAATCATGTGAAGAAGTTTTAGCATAACCATAATTCAAATTCTAGTGCAAGATCTAATGATTGAGAATATACTTTGCCATGGATTTCTTATATTACATACATAAAAAATAAATAAAGGCAATTATTTGTAAGCTTACCTAACCTAAGCATACCCTACATTAAGCTGGAAATGAAATGAAGTGGCAAGTTTCTGAAATAGAATATTTTTTTTGAAAGGAATTAATTTGTTGGTATTTTCATATTTTGCATGAACTCACTTCTTAATTCAATTCAATATAAAAGTTTAATTAATATACCTTGAGAAAACATTTTGGAAGTCAAAAAATATTAAATGACCAGATGTTTTTGACTTCAGGTTTGTATTTTTCAGCCCAAAATGTAACTTGTAAATAATTACCTATTTAAATCAAAATTGAGACCAACACAGCACATAAAAGTATGAATGTGCTACTTAAACTTTCTTGTGAATTTGACATACTATTCTATTTACTATAAGTAGAACAAGATGTTATCTTACCTATAAGTTTTAAAAGCAACAAACATCATGAAAAACATTGAAATTGTTAACAACAACATCATGCCTTTGGTTAGCATGCCAGATTCTTGTTGATCATTAGTCCAAGAAACATTGTTCCGAGTATTCGTTGAATTGAAAAGTATTTTCCCCTCAGTTTCATGCTTTGACTTAATATTAGAATCAGTATTATTAGTTCTGTCCTGATGTCCTGTTTTTACTTTAGGAGCATTAGTATTCGAATTATCTTTTCCCAAAGAACTTATTGAAATATTCAAATTAGTTTTCTTCTCCCCTGTTTGTCCAATGATTACAGCTTTATCGAGATCTCGTTGGTTATTATGCTTTTCTTCTTTCAGATGAGAAGACACTTCTTGGTACGCTAATATTGCCGATAAGTTCAACAAAACTATCAACGAAAACGGAGATGTCATTTGGGATAGACGGAACCCACAATTCCAAAAACTGAACTTCTAAAATTTAACAACAAAAGCGATAACAATTATGAGGCTCACCGGCAATATTTCACATTTTTCTTCGATAACCTTGTTCGCAAAAATATATATGACAATAAATTCGCCATCTTCTTCTTTTATTGGCTACTATGGACTATGGGCACTATGGCCATCTGAAAATTCGTAATCATCTGAGTCTCCTTGATTTGCAGTTCTTGGAGTACCTATTCAATTAAATTCAATATTCAGATGAGTTCTTTTTTTACTGAGATTCGGAGTACCTACCTACAGTAGTATCAGATAAATCATTTTTTTCATGTAAAATACTTCAAAAGGTTTTCACTTAGAAGAACCTGCTTTTTAAAATGCGTGGGATTAGCAAGTTAGACCTGCGAACAAAATAGTTTTTCGTTTCATGACTTTTTGTGATATTTGGTACCAAAAACTCTACTATATATCTCAATATATATATATATATATATATATATATATATATATATATATATATATATATATATATATATATATATATATATATATATATATATATATATATATATCTATATATATATATAAATATATATATATATATATTTATATATATAGATATATATATATATATATATTTATTTATATATATATATTTCTATATAATTATATATTTATTTTAATATTTATATATATATATATATATATATATATTTATATATATATATATATATATATATATATATATATATATATATATTTATATATATATATTCCAACGAAAAATCTTCCACTTTTATCGGAATCTGAAACTGTGCCATTATCCAGAGATTCTAGATAATTCTATTTTCTCATATTTAACAACCAGAGATACTATTAAAATAATAATAACGAATAATGTTTATTTGCACAACCAAACAACAGTTTATCATAACATCAAGAATATGAAATAAATCTTGACTCTATAGCTAGGTAAAAACTAAAATATTCAATTATATAATCAGGAAAACAGAGATTCTATCAAAAAAACCAGGCTCTCAGTAGTTCACCGTACTTTTAGGAGAGCTGTTATACGTTAGGAAAATTTAAAAAATATAATAACTCATTACGTTCAAACCATTCAAGCAGAGTATTCATGTTAATTCTTCTTTTCTTTCATGTTGTTTCTTTCAGTTTTGCTGGTAAGTACTTAGTTTTGCCCATTATACTCAAAAATTCTTCAGTTGGTAATGAAAGTAGACAAATCAGAGATGTTTTCTTCAAACTTTTGAAAGTTTTTTATGTTTTAAATAAATAGGTGTTCGATCATACAGCCTTTTCATGAGGTATATAGGTAATAGATGGTAATGATAAATATTACCTATTTATATAATCGTTATAATATATTATATTTTTATTTTTCACTTGTATATAATATGTTTATTTCACCTTGGATACGGTTGCTATAAACACACTCATTATGCCCTAGGCCATTATGCCCGCATTTGCGGGCATAATGGATTCAAAACGCCCGCTTATTGTACTAGGAGAAATGAAGCAAATTTTATTGATTAAATACTTCATAATCCTTGTCGTATACGACTCTGGATTTCTCCGGCAATGAATTATTCGCAGCTTTGGCTGCATTTTCAATGATATTCTTGGGTAAATTCATTTTCATTTCCATTATTTCTATAAGACTACACAAAGAAAGCAGCATGACATTCACTGAATATGATGACAAAAATATTCACAAACGTCAAAATATCAACAAATGACATGCCTACTATGAGAATGAAAATGGATAGGAGCAATGAAACGATTTTAAAATCGCTTTTTCATCATAATATAATAATTTTTTCGTGAAAAATAAAATCTTGTATGCACCGCATGCGTTACTAGATCCTTATGCCCATCGGGCAACATTCATCCCTCGGGCCAGAGGTCCTCGGGCCGAATGTTTCCCTCAGGGCATAATGATCTATATAACGCACTTGGTACATAAATAACTAATTAACACAACAATATTACAATGTATGTCTGACTTGATTGACAGCTCTCAAAAAATATTAATATTAATGAATGTCAAAAATATCGATTCTCCACTAGGTATTGGTTGTGAACTTGAAATCGCCACACTACCCCCCTTGGCAGAGAATTTGGTTACAAATTCAAAGTTTTTCTAAATCTAACTCTTCTGCCAGATCGCGTTGTATATTCGGGAGCAGAAATGGGTTCTTCAGGTACAGGTTCAACAGTGGGAGTGGAAACTGGAACTTGTTTTGGAGCAGGAACAGAAACGGGTGTTAAAACTTCATCTTGTAAAATAAATGCAGGTTTCACTCGATCGATCGACACTTTGGTAGGTTTATTATGTATCAAGAGTGTCATCGTCTTTTTGCCTCGAACAATTATTTCGTATGGACCAGTGTATGGTGGTTGAAGTGATTTAAGAATGGGTCCTTCTTTCAAAAAAACATGACTGTATTTCGTGAGTTCCTTGAAAACAAAAACACCAGGTTGACAATGTCTTGATGCTGGAGTTGGTCGTAAGCGTGACATGCATTCTCTTAAGCTTGAGAGAATTCTTGTTTTCAGGGTTTGAAGAGAAAAGTTCAAAAGGTAAACGTATAGTTTCTCCATAAACCATCTCAGAGGAAGTAGCCTTGATATCTTCTTTAAAAGCTGAACGAATTCCAAGTAATACGAGGGGTAAAGCATGAACCCAGTCGATGTCGGAATGAGCCATTATTGCAGCTTTTAAGTGACGATGTAAACGTTCGACTAAGCCATTTGCAGCAGGACGCCAGCTTGTAGTGAGGTTAGGCCCGATTCCAAAAAAATTTACGAAATTTTTGAAAACATGAGAAGTAAATTGAGCTTCACGATTTGAGGTTATAGTTTGAGGAAAACCAAAACGAGATAACCAGAAATCCAAAAGAGCGTGAATCACCGTATCTGCACTTATATTCTGCAAAGGATAAACTTCGGGCCATCGAGTAAAACGATCGATGATGGTCAAACAATATCGAAAAGTTTGTGAAGGTGGAAGTGGCCCGATCAAATCGATGTGGATATGAGAAAACCTTTGTGTCGGAGTTTTGAAATTTCCAATAGGAGCATGAACGCTACGAGAAATCTTCGATCGTTGACATTCAATGCAAGCACGAGCCCAATTTCGACAATCTTTGTTCATCGAAGTCCAAACGAATCGGTCGCTAATTAACTTGAGTGAAGCATTGGCCCCGGGATGACTCAAACTATGAAGTTGATTGAAAACGAGATGTCGGAATGAAGGTGTGATAAAAGTTCCCGGTTTTCTTGTCGATGTATCACAAAACACAGTAAGTGAGGATCCAGGAATCGGCACATGTTCGATGTGGAGAGAAGAATTTTCTTGAATAGTCTTCTTGAGTTCTTCGTCCTCTTCTTGAGATTCAAACAGTAACTCGTTATCAAGTGGTGCAGAAACTGCTTCAATCCGGGAAAGGGTGTCGGTCACAATATTATCGGCACCTTTAATGTATTGCATGTCCGTTGAAAATTCCGCGATGAAAGATAGTTGATTGAGCTGAACTGGTGGAAGTTTTTCATGTCTTTGTTGAAAAGCGTAAACCAACGGTTTGTGATCTGTGTAGATAGTGAATGGATGTCCTTCCAAAAAATGACGAAAATGCTGAATTGCAGCGTATATAGAAAGAAGTTCACGATAGTAAGCAGGCCAAGAATTTTCTTTGAAAAGAATGCAAGTGGTTGCCAAACATCATCAACGAGCTGCTGCACACAGGCTCCAATAGAGTGATTTGAAGCATCTGTGAATAAGCGAAGTGGCACGCCAATACGAAGGAAGACCAGAAGTGAAGCAGAAAAAATGCAGTTTTTGCATTTTGAGAAAGCTTCTTCTAATTCAGGTGTCGAGTCTATCGGCTGAGAACCTTTCAGATGTGGATTGCTTATTGCATTATGTGAAGGAGCTTCATATTCAGAGGCGTGAGGTATGAATTTGCGATAGAAATTCAGCATTCCCAGGAAACGGCGAAGACCTTTTGCTGTTTTTGGTAGAGGGAAATCTTTAATTGCCCGAACACGTTCTTCTGGAGTACGGATGCCAGCAGAAGAAATAGTGTATCCTAAAAATTTAATCTCATCAACTCCAAAAATGCATTTATTTGGATTGATGACTAAACCGTATTTCGAGAGACGTTCAAAAATAATTCTTAGATGACGTTCGTGTTCTTCTTTAGAACGAGAGAAAATAAGAATGTCGTCCATGTAAACGAAACAAGAATCCAAACCGCGCAAAACTTCATCCATAAACCTTTGAAAAGTTTGACCAGCATTTCGAAGTCCAAACGTCATGAATGGAAATTCGAAAAGTCCAAATGGTCTAATGATGGCGGTTTTTTCAACATCTTCTTTAGCAACTGGAATTTGTTGATATGCCTTTACTAAATCAATTTTTGAAAACATCGTACATCCATCAGTAAAAAAGGTGGCATCGTAAATGTAACGAACAGGATAACGATCTGGTATTGTTCGAGCGTTCAATGCGCGAAAATCTCCACAGGGGCGCCAAGTTGAGTCACTCTTCGGTGCCAAGTGTAAAGGAGAGGACCAGGAATTTTCGGATGGGCGAGTTGTGTCAGCTTGTATCATTTCATCGAATTCTTTTCGTGCTATTTTTAATTTTTCGGGACTTAATCGGCGAACTTTACTTGTAACCGGAGGTCCAGGAGTTGTACGAATATGATGGACAGTTTCATGTTTAATATTTCGAGGTAAACCTGGTGGACGACTGATTTCAGGAAACTCAGACACAAGAGTAGAGTAAGCTGAAGAATCTTGGACTACTTTGACACTGCCTTGCGAAGAAGGTTGAGAAAAACTGTGGGCTTGAAGCCCGGTGGAAACATCGATGATGTGTTTGGTGCGGCAGTCAGGAAAAAGATGATAATGAGCAAGAAAATTTGATTCAATTATTGGTGAATCAACATCAGCAACGACGAATCTCCACAGAAAACTACGTCGAAGGCTTAGATTGAGATTTAAGGTAATGAAACCGTAAATTTTTATTCTGCTTCCGTTTGCGGCACATAAATCGTAGTTGACAGAAGAACAACGATCTCGAAGGAGACGACGAGGAAAACAACATAAATCAGAACCAGTATCAACTAAAAATTTATGTTTTGAGTTTTTATCAACTACAACTAGACGGCTACTGGATGAAGAGCAGTCAGACGCCGTCTTCGCGGACTGCTTTGGTCGTTTCCCAAAAAATTGCAAGGTTTAATGCACTTTTTAGCATTTTGCTGATACTTTTTGTGATACCAACAAACTTGACCTGAATTTTGGTTAGGATAGTCTCGAGTGCCAGGTTTATTTTTCTGTCTAAAATTGCGATTAGAACTGCGAGAACGTGAGCGAGAAGTGGATAATGTAGCAACTTGTTTTTGTAGATCAGTAATAGCATTCAAAAGTTTATTTTCTGTGCCTTTATCGTTGAGTGCTGCACCTACAGAGAACGTTGGATTGCTCGGAGAAACTTCGACGATTTTATCAGCAAGTTCCGCAAGTTTATCAAGCGGTAGCTCCGACTGCGTTGTGAGAATAGCACGTACATTGGATGGGAGTCGTTGTAACCAAAGTTGACACAAAAAGTTATCTTGAACGATGGTGGCACCAGCGAGATAACGAAGAAACTGCGATGGTTTCCGATCGCCAAGTTCTGCCTCACCAATCAATTGACGAACTCTTTGTTCCTCAGACTCAGACAAACGCTCAATTAATTTTGTGCGCAAAAATGATTTGTTATGACATCCTCGACTTCCAATGCAAAACGTGCGTCTAATTGAGAAACGATGTAATGAAATTTGGTTATCTCATTCGTGATATTAGACAGCGTAAACTGAGAATCAGCTTGTGCGAACCATAAGCTTGGTTTGTCGGCCCAAAAAGGTGGCAATTTTACAGCTACCCGTTGCACTGTGGGATGATTTTCCGAGTAGTCGACTGGAGCTTGATGTTGTGGTTGCTGCTGTTGTTGTAGGTGCGGTAATCTTTGTAGTTGGTCGTTCTGCTGGTGAAGAGCTTGGATTTGACGTAGCAAGTCTTCGTTCTCCTCTCGTAGATTCAGCTGACCTTCGTCACGAAGCATCTTTCTCGGTGTGTTCTTCTGTCGGAGTCACCAATAAAGGTAATAGATGGTAATGATAAATATTACCTATTTATATAATCGTTATAATATATTATATTTATTAACACAGCAATATTACAATGTATTACAATTAATGAATGTCAAAAATATCGATTCTCAACTATTGGTTGTGAACTTGAAATCGCCAGAGGTATACAAAGTTCCTCTAACCAATTAATTTATTCGTCCTCTACTTTATTTTATTATTGATTTTCATGTTCAATGATAAAAACTCAGTGTAAACTTGATGTAGCTAGGTTATCTACTGTTGAACAGAGATAATATTATCTTCAATCGAAACACAATGAACCAATGGTAAATACGAAGTCAAAAAAAACACAAATTACGAAGCTAAACGTTCGAAAACTTAAAATGAAATGAACGTAAATACCATTACCAATCAATGTAAACAAACAGCTAATGGCCCATGCTCTAGTACCGATATTAGCCGTTCCGGCGCTACGATCTTAATTTCAGACGCCAATTGAAGGAAAAATTGCCCGTACATTAAAGAGATATTGAATCAACTTAACACCAATGATGTCTAGGCAGACTTTGCAGAAAATTTTGGAATGATTATTTTTTGGGTTTGGCTAAACTTTCTGGAAAAATATTGAAAAAAAACTCTTCGATGTTTTTATGAAAATACTCGATGCATCGTCTTTGTCAAAACATCGAATGGATTCGATGATGTTAAATGAATATCCCTAGTGCCGAGTACACTACTTTACTAGCTTACTACTACACTGACATGCAAAATGAATTAGCCTGAATAGTTAACCTTATTTTATTTGTCTCATGAATCTTGTACGTTGTACGGAATAAGTAATAACGGTAATACCGTAATAACTTAAATTGTCAAGGAATTTTGAACTTGTCAACATTATGGGTTTACTACGTTCAAAGGGTTATCAGGATATTGATGCTGAAAGTAAATCTAGCGCTTTAAAAAATGCAGAATTAGTGGATCCGGATGCTCAGATTCCTCAAGAAATCGAAATGGCATCGGTTTCTGTTGTGCCTGATGGTGAAGTATTCAAATATGAAAGTACTTTGAATAAATATAATTCAAATTTTAGACACATTTACTGTTACACAAGCTGTTAATGCTCTTGGTTTTGGTTGGTTTCAAGTTAAATTGTCTTTGTGGACTGGTTTATGTTGGATGGCTGACAGTATGGAAATGACAATTTTATCAATTCTCTCACCTTCTCTTCATTGTGACTGGCATATATCTAGGTAAGTTTACGACAAGTAGGTATCTTGTGGTAGGGTATGAAGTAGTGCTACTCTTCTAAATTAAAATTATGAAAACAGATTATCTATGATAAGGTTTAAACTGGAAGGAGCACCAAATTACAGAAAAAATTGATTATGATGAAATTTTAAAGCTAAACCTATACTGAACTATATTTTGAAACTTTTATTATGGGAATCAAGTGAAAGATTAATAGTATTTTGTGTCTATAAAATCAAACAACACAGAGGTTTATTCAATCATATTGAATATAGTTATAATTGAAGATTGTGCATCTTGATTGGTATGATTGAGAATTCTAGAAAGAACACAACTCACAATTATATTTCTATTTCAAACTTTCTAATGCCAATTATTGATATTTG